>VYZV01020515.1:115328-125725 GCA_013401275.1 Pandion haliaetus | reverse complement strand
CTTCCTATGAACTGGCCTAATGAGTCCAGTGCTCAGTTTAAATTAGCTATGTTGAATTCTAATCTAGTTTTTTTTAAACCCTCCCTTGTTCAACTATATGTTTAAGATTAACACTATACTCCACATTTAAACTAGAAATCTAATTTTTAACAACAATATCCACTTAAAAAAAAAAAAACAAACCAAACCCAAAACTGGCTCACAGTTACTTAAAAGTGTTTAAAGAGTTGAAAATCTGATCTGTAACTGTACCAAAGATATTAAGTCTGACATAGCAAGTTCAGCTATCCTAGAGTTGGGATGGAATATGCATCAATAATTTAAGAGTTAAAAACATAGACCAAAATTTCCAAGCACTCCTCAAAAGGACACAGAAACTGATAGAACAGCTGGATAAATATCTATAAGAATAGTTCTAACTGATTCTTTTGGAAAAGGTAATGAACAACAACACATTTGGTGAAATTCAGACCCACATTAAGAAGTGGTAGCATACTGGCTTACATAGTATTATACATAAAAGTTACCTTCAAAATGCAACCAACAAAATGGGATGAAACAGTAACTTTGTTGGAGACCAAGTTTTTTCTAAACTTGGAGAAAAGTCCGTCAGCTACAACAGTAAGTGGCGCATGAAGTTCCTGCAGCATAAAGAAAAAATAAAAGAAGATGAAATTTTCTATTTTGCTTTACAACAGTGGGAAACAACTCCCAAGCTCTCATTTTCAATTGTACATTAGATGTTCTACAAAGCAATAAACATATAAGAGGATCACAGACCATATTTATAATATATGTATTAAGAAATACGGCATTTTTTTCCTTCCTCATATGCATATTTAACTCTGTTTCCTTTAAAAGTCGCTCTAACGATACACTCCAGCTTTTTTTAGACATGCATTCAGATAGCATAGTGATGGGGACTGTGTAGGAACTTGGATTAAAAAAAAGACAAGAAAGTAGAGTAATTGGTCCCTTCAGCCTTTAATGCCCCTTAGGAGAAAAAAGAAAACAAAGAAGAAATTTTAAATTAAAGAACCATGCATGCATAAGCAGCTAAACAAAAACAAACTGAAGTGTAGCAAACTGAAATGCAGTAGGCATACCAAGATCTTCTTTAAAAGACCAAGCAGTGAACCCTGAGCAGTTCCTAGTATACTCAAGAACTATGAGAACAAATAGTGTATATAGACAAAATACAAAATAAAATCTGAGTAAACTGATTAGGTTCAGCCTGAATGTATGCACAAATTCCTAATGTTTAACACATACATTGTTCTCTAATATAAGCAATTATTCCGATTACTAAAATGTATTTTTAAGCATTTGACTGTTACAGTAATATAACAACATTATTATACTAGAAAACATTTAGAGGCAGATGTTTCCTTCTACCTATAGCTTTCTCAATGTCAGTATATTCAGTGATTTAACTGCAAATGACTATAAATTTATATTGAGCCTTAGTCCTTGGCCTTCAATAATCTCATATATTTGGCACGAGCAGAAAAAAAACAGGTTTCCTTTTAAGCTTTCAGGATGCAAGTAACAATGCAAAAAAAGCACGCTGTGTTTCATTAGTACTCCTGGAAAATATTTTACTATTGGATGGAAGCATCTGGTGAGCCAGTATGTGAATGGGTTCCTCCACAAACAGCTCTCGCGCGCATAGGAATGGACTCAGTCACTTGTGTCACACAATCCTTACATCTTTTGCTGTGTGAAGGGAAGTTGGACAAAATCAGATGAGAGCAGAGCTGAATAAAATAATATACATTTATGGTGTCTGAGCTTTTAGAAGTCAGCTCCTGACTAGAGCTAATGAAACCTCTTTCCTATGGATTCCTGTCTCTGATGATTGCTCTAATTATTCCTGCAATTAGAACAAAGTCACCTGCCCATGTGGGTTCCCTGGTGTCTAATGATCTGAACATTCATGCTACAATTTTTCCACAGTCAACATACTAAGACCTTTACTCTATTCAGTTGCCTGGTTTTGTTAAATTTATTAAGTTGACTTTTAGCATACTGGCTAATTTGAACCTCATTTAAGAGAATAAAAATCTCAAAGGTAATGTGGTGGACAAGAGGGTTGGAGAGAACAGAAAAACACAGACACACAACATAGATCAGCCTCCTTTCTTTATGAAAGCAGGCTAAGGAATGTAAACAGGCCTTGGTTTTGGCTTTGGGTTTTTTTTCCCTAAGTAGTTTCCCAGTTGTAAAAAGTCACAGGTACGGAAACACAGTTACAAGAAATGTTTAGTGGAAATTTCTTATCCTAGTTTTCTAAAATCAAAGGAGACCTAGGCCAGCAAACGAAACAGCTCTTTCCAGCCACAGAACTTCAACATTCAGAGCAAAACATTAATTCGTTTATCCCCATTAAACAGATAGGGAACTCAAAGCCTTAAGAACAACATCCATGCTCTCAGGAAAGATGCAGGCTAAAACATTGGTCAACCTACTGCTGGTCAAGTAAGTCACACTTAAAATTACAACAACAACATCCACAAATATGTAAAACTTAAAAAAAAAATCTCAAAGCAAAATATGTGCTATCCTCCTCCACCCCCCAAACAAAACAAAACTAAACAAACCTTCTACATTGCTGGATGATAAGGCCAATTGGATTTGGCGGGTGAGGGGAAGCAAACCGCCCCCTCCCAAAAAACTTTCTCCTCTCCAAATTCCCTGTCTTTCCAGTACCCCTGTGTGATTCAATGGCTTATTCTACTAGAGTGGATTTCTTAGTAAGTTTTTATTCATTCTACATGACATGTAAGACAGACCAAGGAACAGGACTTGGAACTCCCCCTTTCTCCAGCTAACCTCAAGAGGGGTCAAGGATGTCATTTCCACTTGGCTCTCTTACAGGTTCCTACTCAGAGCACTTCACCACCAAGCGGGCTGAAAGGCCTTTTGCCTGAGGAGGGTCTAAAACCAGCTAGCACTCCTACATCTTGGGCAACTACTTTTAAAAGGCTCTCTTACCTATGGTTTTATACCACCATTTCCATTTCTAAATGACCTAAAGATGAGAGATTTTGTTAGTAATGCTCAGAGCAGGACCTTCCAACTACTCAGGAACTTCCTCAATCTTGTATGGAGGGCAGCAGAGTGTAGGGAGGAGATTCCTGCCTTCCCCATCAGAGCACAGCTGAACACAATGGCTACGTAACTTAGGTAGCAAAGCAATTTTAAAGTCAACAAAGAAGAAGATTACAAATTTGGCTTTTCTAGAGACTAGGCAGTATATCCAGAACTTCAGCACATAGGTTCTACCTAGACTGGTCTTTCCTAAACTTGTTATTCTAAGTTCACAACAGTTTCATAGCATTTAGCCAGCAGTTTAGCATTAGTTGAGGCAAAGAACATTAATCAAATCAGTGATTCAATTAAAATAGGCCAGAACTCTTTTTCTGTGATCCAAGAAATGACTGGACAGAGCTATCTCCACGAATAGGTACCTACCTATCTTCTTATTTTCAGGCACCTCAGTTGATGGTGAAGGTATATATAGAAATGTAGACCATTACACACAGGCAAAGCATAAATTTTAATATTTTATTATTTTGGAGATTTTAAACTCCAGACATATAAATATTGAAATTAATAATGAACTGAATTCTCCAGTTATAACCAAGAAGTTACAACAAGAATTCCCATGTGCCAGGACTGTATCCACTAGAAAGTAATCTCCCTTTATTAAAGCTTTCGCTTTCTTGATAATTGCATTATTTCTGTACTGGTGTTCCAAAATAGTTTTTTTAAAAAATGCATGTATATACACACACACACACACACATATATATATATATATATATAAAAAAACCAACCCTTGGTTTTCTCAATAGTTTAACAAAGATCGTAACAGAAAACCACCTTACCTTAGTGTCTCCAGTTTCTTTGTCCCTGTACTGAACACCCACAACACAGTCATCTTCCTCGAGCAATTGTAACACAGTCCCCTCAATGAATTTTGCACTGAAATAAAATAGAGTGGTTAGAACATAACGGAAGAGGATTAATGATGCTAACATTTCAAGGCACTAGACACAGAAGGAAAACCAGATTTCCACTAATCTTGTCTCTGACAATACACCTTGTTTAACATAAGACTTGTGCTCCAGGCCCCTCACCAGCTCCGTTGCCCTTCTCTGGACACGCTCCAGCACCTCAATGTCTTTCCTGTAGTGAGGGGCCCAAAACTGAACACACTACTCAAGGTGCGGCCTCACCAGTGCCGAGTACAGGGGAACAATCACGATGATCTTAAAGGTCTTTTCAAACCTAAATGATTCTATGATTTTACGTGTTCTTGACCACTTTCAGAAGACACATTACATGTCAAAAAGTGCTTGTCATTAATTTCAGTTCAACACTACAATTTGCTTTGATACCTGAGAATATTCTAAAACTGTAGTGCTTATCTTGAACACCCTACCACTTAGCAGAATCCCCAGTTGTGTTTCAGGTGCTCCATGGCCATGTGAGAGATGCAGAGAGTTTGACACCTAATAATGGTCAGAAATCAGGCAGCTGACTGAGTCATCCCTGCTAAATGGTGGGAAATGCTGACAGTGTGGGTGAAACCTAACTCCAAGCAGAATTTAGGAGCAAGATCCGAAGTAGCACTTTGACACTTAACATGTACGCCAGATAAAAGTGAGGTACCTAATTCTTAGAGTAGTCCAAAATAATCTAACCTTTTTAGGACAGATACATCCAGCTTTTCACCTCAGGAATTCAGGATACAACTTTTTTTTTTTTTTTTACTATGTATGCTTTCAAAGTTCTGCTAATGCTTACATTTGGGGTTTGAACTGAGCATTCCTTACTTCTACCACCCAACCAGAGCTATTTGGGGTTCACAAATTAAATCTCTGTTCTTTAAATTCTTTAAATTTCTTTGTTGTGTCTGGGCTCTTAGACCTGATCCCAGCAGTTCAGACTTAGCAGCTCAAAATGGACACTCTCTCCCACTCACAAATATTTTCATATCCAGATGGAATCCCACAACTTGGAAAAATGAGTTAAAGGTCCAAGTGAGAATACAAGTTTGGTATTTTAGGCTCTCAGAGGGAACATGAGCAATTGAATTCATGTCTTTTACACATGTCAGCCATCACAGAAATTTCAGAGCAGATGGTGACTGGCTTAATTTACCAGGCAACAGGCAGGTTGGATGTATCAAAATATGAATGGTTATGTGTAAGCACACTAACAGAAACTTCAACAGCAAGTGAGTGCAGCAACATGTCAGGTTAATAGCAGGTGAATAAGAGTTCTGTGGATCTTATCAGCTTTAAGTTTCTTTTATAGTTGTCATTTCAGTTATCTAAGTAAGTGCTCACTTCTTTTTCTGCTTCTCACCCACTATAAAAATAATTAACTAATGATGCCCTACCTCTTTCCTCTGCAAAATTAATTTTAGTCATCTGAAATAAATTCATATTGCCTAGTACTTATAAAGAGGATATATTAATTGGTAATAATTATCCCCTATATTTTCACAAGCTTTCAGATGAAAAACCAACCCTCATGACACTATGAAGAGCTCTTGATCTCTCCCGCACCTTAATTTAACATGAAGTTTTCTATGCTACAATTAAAATGGAAAACATGCCTACACAACATGAACATTAAAGACAGTGTGGAAAAAGGGAAGAGAATTGAATTCAAGTCACAAACATTAGCTTTTGTAAGTTTCTGCTTCAAAGACTGTGTACAGCTATTGGAGTCTCCCCCGTAAGTTGAGCCAACAGGTGCCCAGATTTCACTGAACTTGAAGCCTCAACAAGAAGGCTTTAGCTTTTATAGCTAGTAAACATGGTTGTCACTAATTTTAACTGTACTACAGAGCTGCTATCTTTTAGTGCTACTGTTAGTAATTTATATAACAGATATGACAGGAGAAACCAATTTTCCAGTTCAGAACAGACATGTAAGGTAAAAGGATGGTAAGGCCAAGCTTCCCTTCAAAGCATTATTTAGGGGAAAAAAAAGACAAAACAAAAAAACATCCCACAGAAAGCAGCACGTAGAATCTATTCTGTTCCAAAAAAAAGTTTCCTTCTCATCTCTTGTATAAAAGAAAGAAATCAGTTAAAGAGGAAATACTAAACACTAATTTTTATTTCATTAGGAAGAGGTGTCTTCAAGATTCTGAAAAACAGAAGTTAGTATCTGGAAAGGGCCAATTCCATTCAGTGCTCCTTTCTAGTTATTTTGCTTGATGACTTGTTATCAGAAAAACCAGAACAACATGCAAATGTAAAAGAAACTTGATTTCTGGCATCGCATATAACATCAGTGAAAGAAATATATGTCCCTGCTCACTGCAGGAGGGCTGGACCAGGTGACCTTTAAAGTTCCCTTCCAACCCAAACCATTCTATGATTCTAATTAATGATACCAGATTTGCCAGTCGTTTCATGACCAATGAAGTTCTACGCATTGCTCACTGAGAAGAGGTCGCTTCTTCTGGTAAAATGCCAAATTCAAGAATCAGTAGAAGAGAACCAGCCCTTTGCTGTCGAACTGTTCTCTCACATGGATGGGCCAGTAACTTTCCTCATATTTAAAGCCTCTGTTCCTGTAGTTTAAAGATAAACTTGTCCCAAAGGCTAACGTATGATGTATACACAATGCATGAACACGTCTACAGAAAACAGAATGAGTAACTATAGCTGTTACTTTCTCTCAGTCTTATTCATTGGGGCCTCTGTGTTGGAACAGAGTGAAATGGTTAAGGAATCTCACAGATGCTGGGAACACTGCTTCTGAACCTCCGGGTCCTAACTGTGCCATTCACAAGGTGACTCACTTGGGCTCTGCCATAGCTGCCCTTCGGAGACCCATGATGAACTGGCCATGATGAAAAGATCTTCCACTTGCCACACAGCCATCCTCAGATGTTGGATAAGGAATTTCAACTTCCGAGTTGCTCTCCATGTCATGAATTATGTAACCATTTACTATTTGTGAATCAATACCTTCTACTGTATCTGCAAAATATAAGCCAATAGATGAGTTTTAAAAGGTCTTTAAGAAAGCTTAATTATGTATGAAAAGTATTTCTTTACATAGAGTCCAATTTTCTCAATCAAAACACACATGTTGAAGGATGAGTATTTTCAAAATGGCAGACTGGAAATACAGAAGCAATTTTAATTCAAATATTAAGCATAGATAATGTATTTCTTAATTTTCCTTGTAGGCATGGTTTTTCTAAAAACATAATTGAGTGTAGTAACTGTTGTGTTATAGATATATTTACATTTTGAAATGCACTCACCTTCAAGACCCAAGTCTCTAAGTGCATTAAAACCTCCAGGTTGCAACAATTCTCCAACTATCCTGTCAGGTTCTTTCAGATCCCTCTCTATCACAGTCACCTTTCTTCCATCCCTCGAGAGCACTGTGGCCAAGGAAGAACCAAGGACGCCTGATCCCACAATGATAATTTCTGGATTGTATTGGGGTGATAATGTTGCATTTGAAGCAGTCTCTGTCAGATATACATCTGAGAAGTTTACTTCTCTTTTACCCTTTAGAAAAGAAAGCCAACAAAGTTACACGTCGAGGTATCTGTACCATAACCTTGTCAGAGGCCTGACTTTGGACTAGTTCTACTTTGACCCACAGGCCTGAGAGTGCATCAGTAGTTGAAGTGCACCTACCAGTTTAGTTTTGTCCAAAATGACATCAGTTGTACTCTACAATGCAACAAAACCACAACAAGCAGACAAAAGAAAAAAACACTGCCCAAACAAAGTCAAGATACTTGCTTAAAACTGCCCTGCTGATCAAAGACAAACCACTAACATAGTCTCAGAGAGACTGAAAGTCAGGTTCCTATAAAAGGCAGTAAGCCAAGGCAGTCCCATATTCTTGGTCTATAAAGTTACACGCCAATGCCCTCATACCAGTGAGCCACTATCACACGGAAGCCTTAGCACTTTGCAATGAAAAAGTTATCAGATTCACTGGAAAATGTATTTCTCTTTAATTTTACTGTAAGTGAACCTACCTACCAAAACAATAGCTTATGGTAATACTCAGCATGGGCAAGTGTCAGCAGAAGCAGCTACTTGTAAAATGTTACAGAGAAGTGGTCCTGGAATGAAAACTCATCAGTCAGTCAAAAGTATAGGCAAAATTACAATTCACCTACATTTAAAACTGTTAAAAATTGACATAGATCGGATTACGTATCAGTTAACATACAAACTGGTACCTGAAGACCAGCTATGTTATAATACCTTCCCAAGAGCATCCAATCACATACACTTCAAAGTGAAAAAAAGTTGTAACGGCAATTCCCGTGCAAACCTGCAAGTCATTTCTCCAGCTGGTAGAATGAAGAATTGAGTCCAATTCATTCTTTCACAAATGCCTCAGTGTTACAGTGCTGACAGTGGTAAAAATACGATTGCATCAGTGAAACAAATGCCCAGAACAACACTGACACCAGAATTTCTAGTGGCATAGTGTCATGTTTATATCTACAATGCAGGAAGGGAGTGCAAAACTATCTGAATTCAGATAATACAAGAAACTGGGGTAAAGGCAGGCTTTACCAGAAAAAAAAAAAAAAAAAAATCCAGAACCTTCGACTTGCGGCCAAAAATAGTTTCAAGTTCTTTTGTGCAAGGGGTCAGTGCTCAGCCAAAAATGCCCAGAAGTACACAGGAAAGTAGCCAAACAGTACCAACCCAGAGATGTACAGAATATGCATGTCCAGTTGGTAGTCTGGATTGCAGAACTCCAGCTAAACTATAGCCTCGAACTACAGCTCTCTCCACTGTCCCTCAGCGACTCTCAAGCTGGGCTCAGCGGAACAGACTGACTATCTATAGAGCTCAGCTACTGTAGCTATTGTACAAGCAATAGTTTAGCAATAATTTCCAAGTAACTCTATCTGCAGTTGTCTAGACAAATGTATTTTATCCATAAATATTAGGAAGCTGATCACAGAGCCACAGAATGGCTGGGGTTGGAAAGGACCTCTGGAGGTCATCTGGTCCAAAGCCCCCTTGTTCAAGCACGGTCAGAGCAGAGTGGCCTGGACCATGCCCAGCTGGGTTTTGAATACCTCTAAGGATGGAGATTCTGCCATCTCTCCAGGCAACATGTTCCAGTGCTTGGTCACCCTCACAGTAAAAAAGTGTTTCCTGATGTTCAAATCAAACCTCCTGCTTTTCAGTTTGTGCCCATTGTCTCTGGTCCTGTCACTAGGCATCGCTGAAAAGAGCCTGGCTCCCTCCTCTTTGCACCCTCCCTTCAGGTATTTATATACATTGATGAGATACTCCTGAGCCTTCTCTTCTCCAGGCTGAACAGTCCCAGCTCTCTCAGCCTTTCCTCATAGGAGATATGGTCCAGTCCTTCATCTCTACAATATACTGGCAATTAAAGATATTTTTCTGCTAGTTTAATAATCCTTTACTACAAATATCTCTTCAAACATTTACATTTGATCTGGCTCTACAAAACCCCTGGTCTATCACTTATTTAAGTTTCACTGTTTCTTTTGCCATCCAAAACTAACACAAAATATGACAAATCAGACATCCAGCATCAAAAGACAAACCCTCTCCAACCCTTTCTTAGCTCCTTTCCCTCACCAAGGCAGAGGGTCAGTGGCCAGAGGGAACAGCAGGAGGACATTGCACCCCACGTGCCACGTCTGAATTGAACCTACCTTTCTGGATTTGGGCTGTTCAACTTGTTGAGATCCTGGGGTGGGTTTGGCCCAGAAGAAGCCAACAAGCGGTAAAGCTGAGAGAACATCAGAGAGCACCCCCAGCTGGGTCTTCCGCTGCTGCTGCTGCTGCTTGGGCCCCCTGAAATGGTACCTGTACGATAGCAGCAAGCCAAGGGAGAAAAACACCAACATGGAGAGTAGCACCTCCTTATTAGCATAAGTCATGAGGTCTCCACACTTTTTATACACGTAGATGAAGGAGGCGATACCCAGAAAGGTCCACATCGTGAGGTGACTGGTCACTGTTCCTGATTGCTTCCTCCAAAGCTTTCCCGTCGACGGATGCTGCCCAAAACGGGGTTTTCCGCAAGGTATGAATAAATGTATGTATAGAAATGCAAAGACTTCCTTTGCGGTGGAAGGGAGGGAGATCGCAATGAAAAACCAAGGAGCTCCACCAAACCCTGTAGAGGAACAAGCCTCGCCTCGCTGGGCTGCCACAGGAGCCCAGAGAGAGGTTCCAAAAACGCCCCAAAAGATCAGTATAAAACGTCGTCTTAAAAATCACCGAGCTCCCCACAGCACCTTAAGGAAACGCACGCCGACACACGCGATGCTCGCGGAGCTGGAGCCGGTCCCCGCTGCGGCCCGGCGGCTTCCCTCCCCACCCCCTCCCCGGGTCACC
>VYZV01020515.1:96837-114872 GCA_013401275.1 Pandion haliaetus | reverse complement strand
GGGGGGGCGGGGTTGGTGCTTGCCGCGGCGGAGCGATGCTTGCCGCTCTCCCCTTCCCGCGCGGCTGCCGAACGGGGCTGCGCATGCGCGCTGCGAGGGGCGCAGGTGCCTGAGGGGGCGGCGTGGAGGTTGAGGGCACCGGGCGGGAGCAGGGAGCACAGGCCGGGGGGCTGGTGGTGGCAGCCGGGCGGTGGCATCGCGGTCTCCCGTGCTCGGTTCGGCGCCTGCCTGGCTGCGGGGGACAGGAGGCTGAAGGTGAACAGCTCAAAGGACGGAGGGGTGGTAGCGCAGGGGGCTACGCTGGTCAGTCCTGAGGGACGGCTCCGTCTTGCAGCCTGAGGAGAATTTAAACCATTTTCGAAGGGAAAGGCGTAAGGGTACAGCTACAGCCAGAGGGGTAGGGGCAGGCTGGCAGCCGCTCAGCTGCAAACTGGGCCCAGAAATGCAAAACCCTTGGGAGAAAAGGCAAGGGGAAGGATAAGAGCCCACTGTGCCCCAGCCTCACCAAGGAAGGGGAGTTTGGAGATTTGCTCTTGGGATGGGTTGTATGGCTGGACAAAACCAACAAAACAGAAATAATCCTTTTTTAGCACTGAGCTCATCAGGGGCACACACCTGTGGTCCTCCTTTGTGAGAGGGACCTCTCTTGGGCTATGTACTTGTTACAGCGCAACAATATTGAACAGATCTGTCTATCGCAGTATAATAATACTTAGAAGTGATGAAGCTATGGAACATGTCAGGACTCCACTCCAGGAAGAACTGGTAAAAGAACAAGCAGAACCAATCACATGTAAATGGAGCAAAAGGAGACAAGATCCTTGCAGCGGTAAAATGGAGTGGATTTTGAAGAGGGGAAAAACATTTAGTAGTTCCTCATACAGTAAAAAGGAGACTGAAAACGGTTTGGTAGACTTGAATGAATACAGGAGAAAACGGGAGCAGGTAAGAGAAGGGGCTTTGGTGAATTCATCAGATCAGTCAGTTCAGGCTAAAAGTAAATATCCTGTGAGCTAAAGAGATGAAGCGCAGGTTTTTCTGTGTGGTAAAGACACAGGTCTCATGCAATGATGATGGTTATTCCCCTCAGTGATGAAATGAACTCTGGTGCAGCAGAGGCATCTGTAATCATAGGCATCTACCTGTAAAAGCGTGTTCACAGCAGGAGATACTTTTCCCCAGTTTGAACTAGGGTTATTACAGCTGTCAGCAAGTTTTATATTTAAACCACTTGAGACTAAGCCTCTTAAATACATCTGCACTTGATTTCCTGTGTTCAGTTTGCTGATGTTCCTTGTCCCTGCTAAAAATGCCTTTTTTTATGGGCTGAACTCCATGGAGTCAGTCAGTACGTTGTAACACCAAATCGAACTGTGTGTAACCCTTCTAGGCATTCCATGCTGGAGACCAAACACGAGAAAAACCATAGCCTTTAAGTTACTGGAACCAAAACAAACCTTCCAAAGACCAAGAAATGTCAATTGATATACATAAACCAACAACTACTGAAAATAATACCAGAGTAATGCAAGTGCATAGTCAGAACTGTACCAAGGCCCAGAACAAGCTTAAGTGGCTAATAGAAAGAAGGATGGTCTTTAAGAAAACAGTCTGAAGCAGAATTATGTGAATGAAGATAATGGTATGAGGTTTTTAAGATTAGAGTAAAATTAATCTTCCACTTCAATGCAAACTACCCAAAACCCCTCTTCACGCCCTGTGGATCCTGCTTTATGCAGCTGTAAGGTTACTTGTGTTGACTTGGTGACAACATGTAAGTGTAAGCCACTACAGAACATCAACTTTCTGTCTTGTCCAAGTCACCCGGTAGCCATTGCACCTGAGCCAGAGGAGAGGGCAACAACACATGGCTGGTACGGAAGGAGTAAGTGTGGGTGTATCTTTGGCTGCACGCTTGTTCACCTTCCACCCCCAAAAATCACCTTCTGTTGATGAAATACTCATGTAAAATGTCTTTCAGGATTATGTAATTTGTGAGTCATTTTTCTTCGTACTTATATTCAGAGTGGTTAGCACTGGGAGTTGAAGCAATTACAGAATTCTGGTTTTGAATGCAACACTCACAGAGGCATCTGTTCGAGGGTCATATGTTATCAGAACATTTCTGTATTTCTAGCTAAAGACATTGAAAGTGGGTGGCTCTCCACCACCACTTCATTTACTGTCACTGTCCTGGCTACAGTGAAGAGCTTGACATATTTGCATTTCTTTGCTCACTGTAAGAGCTATCTCTTGTTGCTTACATTATTATAAATAAGAAGGTATTTCTGTAGCTAGGTAGGTAGAGCTACTGATTTTTTGCTATAGCCTTATTTTCCAACTTTACAAAACAACCTTTTTTTTCTGTTTTGTATTTATGTGCGTTCTTGAACTTTTTTAAGAATTTTGTTTCTAGAAAAGAAACTTCTTGCTTCAATTGTGAAGCACTGTCAAGATGACTACTCTGAAATAACTTTTCATTATTTAAATCTCACAGTGGCAAATATGAACAGGCTGAAACAAGAATTTCTAAAATTCTTTAACAACTTCACAGCCAGGAAATAAAGGCAGCAGAGAAGAGATTGGAGTTGAGCAGACTTTTAGCCCTTCTCCAGAAGCAGCTTCACTCAGTGAAATGCTGTTTTCAGACTTGGATAACCAGCAGTTGGCAGGGCAGCAATGTGATGTTAGAATAACCAGAAATGGTTGGCTGAACTCCAGGGTATACAAAATAAATCACTCGAAGACTTTGCCGGTCCTGCAGAAGCAGGCATCGTATGTCTGCCATCTTAAGATGCAGACCCATAAAACACAAGACATGCCTCTAGTTCATGGTCACAACTACCCTGGCAGCATGTGCATCAGGACCAATATCCAAGGTATCAGATCTATTGCTTATATACTGTGCAACTGACCGGCATGTGCTGCATGAGACTGAACCTCGCTGTCCATGGACAGGCTACACGTGATGTAGAGCCTGGTCTCACTGCGCATCCAGTTAATGGTCATCTACCTGCACTGGTAGAGAGATGGGGAAAGTCCAGTGTGTAGACTAAAAGGTGAAAGAAAAATACCTATCCCTATGTTTCACTAATCACCATGAGAAGAAGCAGAGCTTGGTAAATGCTTGGAAGAGGAAGGCAGTAGGGTTCCTGAAAAATGAGAAGGGTGATTATATGAAACTGCAATTATTCAAAATTAGAGGTGCTTTGAGCTTTGAAGCAAGAGGCCACTTGCATAGCATAAAAAGCTGTAATTGTTGTTGCATATGTATCAGTGGGTGTGTGAAGGGATACAAAACTGTTATGCTTCATGTGGGGGTTTTATTATATTGAGAAGTTGAGTGTTTTAATTCATTTTTCTGACAAACTAGTGCAGTGCAGTTTTCTAGAACTGATCACAATGAAGAACTCTGCAGATGTTTTCAGTGAGTTTTTAATGTCAACCCCCCCCAGCTTAATGTCTGAGCAACAGCAAAAACATTATCAAGTATATATATAATGCATGAATTGGAAATCCACAAGAAATTTAAAACATTATGCAGCACATCATGAAAGTTCATCCTAATGACTTACTGTATTTATAAAGTGTTCAAAGGGATGCCTAGCAGTATTTTCTCCGTATCCCAGCAGGAAGATTGTAAAATAATTTGTCTCTTACTAATGCATAACTAGGGAATTAAAGCTAGTAGCTATTATGTTCTTTGCAGTCTGATAGTACAGAATATTAAGAGGGCACCTCTTTGGTGGCAAAGCTTTAATGTCTGGGGACTCCAGGCTGTAATTTAGTTATTTGGGCTTGAGGAATACAGACAACATACAGACTGTGGTATAGCCAGTGGCCACATGCCCTGTGTCAGACCCAACAGCTACATCTATAAGCACTTGTCCCCTTCTTGGTTCTGTCTTCCCTATAAGGCTGGAATTATGCTGTCCATTTTCCTATTGTTTTATCTCTTACATTGCACATCATGATTTTTTTAATATATTATCCATGTGTTTACCTCTTTTTCTTACTATATAGAGTGGGTGAGTGTTCAGTCAACGATACCCGTAATCATAAGTCAGCTGACTGGGACAGAAGGAGAAGAAAGGGAAAGGCTAACTCATTAAAAATTACAATCCTTACACCAGTAGTGAGAGTTTTGTGTTTTTCTCTGATTATGAAGATCCATTCCATAGACATTTCGTAGTTGTGCCTTGCTGAAGACAGCAAAAGATTTTCACAAGCCACTACAGGCATGTACAGTCCTCGGGCTTGCAGTGTGAAGGCGGCAACGTAGGAATAGGGATAACAGATAGCAGACAGACTACAGATACTGAGAAGGGAAAAAGAGGTTAAAGAACCAGGGGACAGAGGTAGGGTAGAGCAGCGTATCAGTGTTCTAATGGCATTTATTCTAAAAGTCTTTCTTTTAGTGCAGTTACACAGCATTGAACAGAAATGCAGCCTCTGTAGTGTCTATCTCCACATGTAATCCAAATGGTTCCTTCTCTTTATGGCAGACCTATCATGGATCCCAGAGGCCATTTCTATGTCGTTTGCTCAGTGAGCATTTTGTTTCTACATAGCTGGAGCTTAAGACAATCAAGTCTTCAAGTTCAGTATGGAGCAATGCTGAAGCAAGAGGGAAAGGAACTCGTGTCTGTGAATTCCCATGAGGTGGAACTGCAAATTACACATCAACAATAATCTATCCATGCACTAGAATTTCAGAACAGGTGAGCTCTCAAGGGCAGATGGAAAGGACAAGCCAGACAATGAGAAGGGAACAGCAGAGAGAGCTTAGCACATATGAAAAAAAAATCATGTGAGATGGGAATTAATCCACATCAACTTTGCTGTGAGCGAACTTTTCCTGCTGCTGAGCAAACTTACTTCCCAAGAGGGCTAATTGCCACATACTAAATTCCACATGAATTCATAACAAAAAGTACTGCTTGCCAATAAAAGTGTTTTGCGTACAAAACATTTGACATCTATAAATGTCAAGGATAGGTAAAGTTTATGACTGAAAATTATGGGTTGGAAATGTCAGTAAAAATGGGGACAGCCTGTAATTACAGGCTCTGGAGAGGCGCATTACAGCAAGATGCCTAACCTACAAAACTTGGTGGAGAGATTCACACATTGATTAACAGGCTTTTTGGTTGGTTGGTTGGTTGTTTTATAAACCAAAGATTGTCTCTTTAGACTGTTTGAACATGTGATAAAAACTTCTGAAAATTCATCATCTCAAGGTGCAGATAAGTTCTTCCAGTCAGTTCTGTATATTTTCCCTGCCATCCATCATCCCCGTTTTTCAGTCTTTTCTGCATCTACTCTAATTTTCCACTGGGAGGTGCAATTGCTTCTTAATCTCTAAAACTGGAAAAAGTACTCCTAGGCAAAATACTCTTTTGGATTGGAGAACTGAGTATTTTCCTCTGAAGTCCAAGCTTAATTTAGTGTCGCTTCTCATCTCTTATTTCACCTCCTTGAGGATGCTGATCTTTATAGTGATTCACCCTGACCAGATGAGGTTATCAGAGGCTACTTTGTTCAGGTAACTTTTACTATCTAAGCAAAAACTCTTCAGGCAGGATAAACTCAATCGAAGAGTAAACCCCAAAATCTTGCATAACATATACAGAGCTAGAACTAAAGAGCTGCTGGGCTAAGCATATGCTCACTGCCCTAGGTAAGATGCCCTCTGCTTTTCAGAAGAACATCAGTCAGGTGGGAGAGGCTGACCTCCATTGCTCTGTGGAGCAGAGACATCCTCAGTGTTGCTGAGCTGCTGTCTTCTTATCTCCTGATTTGTTTTTTAGGATTTTATACCTTTCATACCAGAATTCTCCTCTAAGCCTTATGCTGCTGTTACAATTTCAACAGCTTCACTTCTGTTTTTTATTCTTCTTACCTGGCAAGGCTTTAGTTCATGTATTTTTTCATATCTTAACAATTTTCTTTATAAAACTGACTGAAATTCACTCAGCTGTGCTACATCAAACTTGACCTTGGACGGGAGACATAGGAATCCCTAGGTGAAAGGTTGCACTGCCTTCTAACTCATTGTTCCTCCACCAGAGAGGTGTTACCTGTACCTCAGAGGGAGCTCACTAAGTAGTCTTTCTATGACGTGACTATTCAGGTACCCACAACAGCAGGCTCAAGCCTGCTTTGCTGCTACAGTTCTCTAAACACAACTGCTGCCTGTCTCCACCCTTCTTGTCTGCCTCACCATCTCGAAATGGTGACTGCTGAATGTCCTACCTAGCTCTACCTCTGCTCTAGCTTCTTCCACATGTTTTTGTCAATGCCGAGTCCATGTCCCATGGATTCTATCTATTTCCCCTAGCTTAGGGCAGGTCCTTGGCTCCCAAATTTGTTCTTCTGCATGTAAGACTGGGCTGGTTTTCATGAATAGCAGCCTCTTTCAGCTCAGTCAAGGCTGATGAGCAGAATCAGGCTTGCTGATGGTCCTTCCTGGCCTGCCTCTTCCTCAAGGGAGACGTTGGGTCCCTCACAAATGATGTGCAGGGCAGGCAATGGACATCCTCCGTACAGCCATTGAGGAGGTCAGCCTTTGTAGAGCTGCTGTCTGTATCCTAGCTGCCCACTGCAACCAGCCACAAACACAGGCACTGGGGACTGGTGGAAGGCCAAGAGGACTCACACTTTAGTTGGGTAATCTCCCTTCCCTGACCCATTCACTGAGAGTGAGGAGAAAAACATGGTGGTTAACAGCTACACAGCAAGGACTGGTCGGATAAGCAGTGTCTCCAAGAGTGCTCTACCCATGGTAGACTGTGGTCACTCTAGACACTTGAGAGCCCTGCTCAAAGTGTAGATGAATATTCCTGCATTAAACCCTTGTAGGAAGCACTTTAAGAGCATTTGTGGCCTCCTACAGGACTCTCTACTTGCATGTAATGAGCTGATAGTCACCTCTAGTGGGACATGGGCCCATGTCCTTTCCCCCCAGACCAGTTTAGGCTACAGTTAGGGCATTTCCCACTGCAATCTCTTGTAATAGGTCTAAGTTACAACAGCTGCTGGTTGGCTTGATCTCCAGGATAACAGCAGAGGTAACCAGCAATCATCTACCTTTCGAAAGGAGTGCATAATGAGTACAAATATATTGCAAGGGAAACATAAACACACTGAATTTACCTGAAATTACACACGTTCCCCTAAAGGTACAATCTCAAGTTTGTTCTTTTTAGCTAAAACTGTGATGATTTTCCAGAATGCTCGTTGCTTTCAGCTTCCATCAGTGCTGGAGAAATTGATACGTGCTGGATTGTCTGGAAGTGAATCCAACAGGACCCTAAGGTTGAGCTTTTTATTCTGCAGATACACAGCTATCACAGTGTCCTGATTACAGAAGTACTTTCTACTAAGTATTCAGCATTGAGAAAAAGAGAATGGAGCTGTGTTGAAAATCAACATGTAAAACAGATTTTACAAGACTCACGCTTTAGACTTTAATGTCTCAAACTCTCAAGTTTGGAAAAAAACCCACACAAAGTATCTAGGGCCAAAAGGTAAAAAAAACGGGTTAAATACAGATTTAAGTACTGTTCTCTATGGTGCAGTCATATGTCAACAGTGCTGGCTTAAATGAGATCCGTAGTTTTTGACTCAGTGATGTTCCCCGTGAAAAAGGGATATCTATTTTTTTTTCCTTATAAAGGTGTGGGAACAAAGTCTACTGTTAGGTGCTGTTGTATTTCTTTCTAGAGTCAGACTTTGTTTCCTATTATCTCAAAAGCTGAAGTGACCGATAGGGTATTTTTAATCAAAGTTTACTTCCATACATGTAATTTTGAACTATTTTATATAGAAAGTATTTCAGCTACTGTAGAATCCTAAAAACAACTGAGGTAGGGCTGTCTAAGCAGCAAAGACACTGGGGCTCGATCTCCATCTCCAAAGAGCCTCCAGAAGTACTGCCATGTAAGTTAAGCCCCACTGCAAAAACCTTCTGCAGACCAACCCAGTCAGATCACGTTTACATTTCCCGAGCAGGCTTTGCTTGTGGCTAGTACCTCCCTCTTGTGGAGTTTTGCTAAATTACATTACGAAACTCTCCCATATTTTGTCTCTAAATCAGGGCCTGATTCACAGCCATGCTGCTGCCTGCGTGTGCTGCTTTGCAGTACTAACGGGCCAAAGCTAGACGGAAGGTGATTTCAGTAGAGGAATTTAACTAATTTTCAGTTTAATCACCGATTTCTTTTTATTTGGACTTCTTAATCTGTGTCTATAGATTTTTCTGCTTTTTAATTTTAACTGCTTGATGCAGAATTTTTGGAAAAACTAACAGGTACTTGAGGCTCATCTCATGCTTTTTGTATTTTTAAGTTCACAGGTCTTCAAAGCTCTCTTGACACTTCAGTCAATACAAAATGAGGGACTGTGTTGTGGAAAGAAGCAACTGTGAAAAATCACTAAGCATGCATATCCATGACAGTGCTGTAGCAAGAGGTACTAGAGTAGTAATCTTTGGATGTATAAATAAACAGAGTGAGTAGGAAAAGTAAAATTATTTTACTGCAGTATATGGCATTGCTGACAATGATACCAGAATGGTCTGTGGGAATTTGTGTTCTCAAGAGCAAAAAGCAACCTTAAAAATTGAAAAAAAAAAAAAAAGATTAGTAAAAGAGCACCACACCTGATTTTTTAGACTGGAGAAAATGCATTTCACTGGGATATTTAAGAAATCCATTGTGTTGAATTTGTCAAATACATGGCTGAGAAGTGACTGGATTATAGCAGAGAAACAACTTTGGGTAAAAAAAGTCCTATGTGCCAAGGGGTTCTTTAATCAAGCAGGAGTAGCTCAAAAGCAGTGGCTGCCCACTGATCCAGAGTTATTCAAATGAGGAATAAGGCCCAAATAAGTAATACTGAGTGTGATTAATGCCTGGCACCAACTCTCAGGAGAGATGATAGAGCCATCTCTTTATATCTGTAAATCAGGTGTCATGTTGTACATGTTTTAGCCAACCACACGCCATGCTTTTATTCAACACACGTAATTGGGTTAAATACAGAGGTAACTGGTTGACACAAGATGGTTTGTATTACATGTGACAGTTTAAATGACTGTGTTCCCTCCTGGAACTTAATTGTATGAATTTGTATTCTCTTGTGGTTTCAAAACCAGCTATTTACCAATGTGAGAAGGAAGTAGATTTAATGAAGGAAGGAGTTCTCACACTCCTGAGATACCCTGTGAGCATCTATAAAATGCCAAGGGATGCTAATTAAATGAAATATTAGGAAAAAATCCCCAATACAAAATATAAGTATTTGACTGTAGGAGAGACACCAGTAAATGTCAGATTTGGTACAAGCTGAGTACCAGGTGAGTGTTACAACATAAGGACATGAACCTGTTGGAGCGACCCCAGAGGAGGGCCACGAAGACGATCAGGGGGCTGGAGTACCTCTCCTATGAGGACAGGCTGGGAGAGTTGGGGTTGTTCAGCCTGGAGAAGAGAAGGATTTGGGGAGACCTTATTGCGGCATTCTAGTACTAAAAGGGGGCCTACAGGAAAGCTGGAGAGGGACTTTTTACAAGGGCATGTACCGATAGGACAAGGGTAATGGCTTTAAACTGAGAGAGGGCAGATTTAGATTAGATGTAAGGAAGAAATTCTTTACTGTGAGGGTGGTGAGGCACTGGAACAGGTTTCCCAGAGAGGCTGTGGATGCACCATCCCTGGGAGTCTTCAAGGCCAGGTTGGATGGGGCTTTGAGCAACCTGGTAGTGGACGGTGTCCCTGCCCATGGTAGGGGGGGGTTGGAACTAGGTGATCTTTAAGGTCCATTCCAACCCAAACTATTCTATGATTCTATGATCCTATTTGAAAATGCTAGTTGGCAACCTTAAAGAAAAATGCAGCTTTTTGTCTCAGAGGGAAAAAATTAGTTTGTTACTTCTTGATAGCTGACATAATGAAATGAAGATGAGTATGCTTGGGAAAAGGGAGAGATTGCTTCCTTCATGAGCAAGTACCTGAGCTGAGCTTGTAAAGAGAACTCCCAAACATACAGTAACTGCCAGAAGACAAGAAAAGCCAAGGCAAGTCCGAAGGAAATGCATCAGAGGGATAAAGAAGAGCCTAGAAAAAGGGGACTTCTTCCATTTTATTGTCTACAGCAGTTCCCCTTTACTAACATCTGTTTTCCATCCACTCTCTGTTGCTACAGTGTGGGCTTGGATGTGAAGAATCATAGAATGGTTTGGGTTGGAAAGGACCTTTAAAGATCATCTAGTCCAACCCCTCTTCCATGGACAGGGACATCTTTCACTGGACCAGGTTGATCAAAGTCCCATCCAACCTGACTTTGAACACTTCCAATGATGGGTCATCCACAACTTCTCTGGACAACCTGTTCCAGCATCTCACCACCCTCATCATAAAAAATTTCTTCCTTATGTCTGATCTAAATTTACCCTCTTTTAGTTTAAAACCATTGCCCCTTGTCCTGTCACTGCAGCCCTAATAAAAAGCCTTTAACCTTCTTTCTTGTAAAACCCCTTTAAGTATTGAAAGGCCACAATAAGGTCTCCCCAGAGCCTTCTCCAGGCTGAACAACCCCAACTCTCTCAGCTTTTTCTCACAGGAGAGGTGTTCCATTCCTCTGACCATTTCTGTGGCCCTCCTCTAGACCTGCTCCAACAGGTCCATGTCTTTCCTGTACTGAGGACTCCAGAACTGGACACAGTACTCCAGGTGAGGTCTTGCAAGAGTGGAGTAGAGGGGAAGAACCACCTCTCTTGACCTGCTGGCCACGCTTATCTTAATGCAGCCCAGGATAGAGTTGCCTTTTTGGCCTGCAAGCTCACGTTACCAGCTCATGTCCGGCTTTTCATCCACCAGTATCCCCAAGTCCTTCTTCGCAGGGCTGCTTTGCAATCACTTCATCCCCCAGCCTGTACTGATACTGGGGATTGCCCCACCCCATGTGCAGGACCTTGCACTTGGCCGTGTTGAACTTCATGAGGTTCGCATGGCCCACTCCTCAAGCCTGCCAGAGTCAAGAAGATGCTCAGACTCATTTGGACTAGATGACATTGTAGGTACCTTCCAACTGAAATATTCTTTTTTTTTTTTTTTCCCTTTAATATTTTGTTACCCATGCCACATCTAGTCCTGTCGGCTGGTGGCTGGGATGCTTCAAGAGTGAAAGCAATTGATGTGTTGCTAGACAACAGCTTCTGTGCCAAAGCTGAAGTGCTTCTACTAAAAGTGGCATGAGTCTCATCCTTCATTGTTTACCAAAGGGCCAAACACAGGCATCAGGAGGGACTGAGAGAGGGGCTCAGGGTGTTCTGACAGGAGAGCCAGCGGTAGTAGGACCAGACAAGGAGGGATCACAGAGCCTGCCCCTCGGGGAAGCAGACACAGGATGCTTCCTGATGCCCAAGCAACCCATCCTCCTGTGCAGAGTGCCTACTGCTCTGCTGACTGAGCTTTCCCTATGGTCTTGGTTATTCCTCAGTCTTGCCAGGCCTCGATAAGCTGATTTACTCACAGCCTGAACACAGACCATGTTCTGGTATTTGAAGAATCCTGGTCTATAATTACCTAATGGGCTGTAGCAATGCAAATATTCCTGGGAGATCTGGTCTGAGAAAACAGTGCTGGGACTTTACTGAGAGAGTAACAAAGACAAAGTATGGTCATTAGAGTCAAGTGAAATGAGGTCTGACCATTAACTTCTCCTGTGTGGGATACCAGCAGGCATTCTTGTCGTTTGGAGCCAGAGCCAAAGTGAAGGTCCCAGAGAAGTCCTGATTTCACATTCAAAATCATGCAAGGGATTGTAATGACAAGCAGACTGTGCAAGGAGTGTCTGAATTAGTGGGTAGTTCTGCTGTGTAAGAAGTCATTAGGTAAGGTCAAAATGGTTTCGGCCACATTTGTGCTACTGTGCTATAAAGAAAAAGTCCGCTATATGAATAAGGGTATTTCTTGGCTCCTCTACATCCTGTTCCCAAATACAGGTGATGGGCTAAATAGTTAAAGATAAATTAATACCTTTTACACAACTGATCTCACCACAAACTTCAGCTTCTCTGGCTTGTGTTTTCAGTATGTTTTTCCTCACAGATCAGACTGAACATTTTTTCTCAAGTTTGTCTTGTCCAATGACATTTCTTGGCTAAAGTTTTCTTTTCTCTGGCAGCAGCAGAGCTGTACTTAATGCTTGAATGCAATGTGATGGCAGATAAAATTGATGGCAGATTCAGCCCACCCCACATATGTGCCTCACCCTGCCATGGGATAGGTAAACGGCAAGGGAAGCAGCTTTTGGACCACTGCAGTTTTCAGGCTACTGTGATAAGACAGGTTGTGTTTAGGGTTAGTTCATTTTCAGATTTTAGATTTAAACCACTGTGGCATTAGCTCAGCCTTAAAGGTTTGGTGGAGAGCCAGAGACAGAACAATTTCACCTAACCAGATTTAATCTGTCAGTGCATATGTGTCAGAGACCAAAAGGTGAACCTGCAGCTGCAAGAAAATCCTGTTTTAATCTGATTTATTGTCATCTATGAAAAATTTATCAGTCCTTTTTTCTGAAGTAAATCGATGTTTCACTGAATTAGCTTTACACAGTTTAAAATTTTCCATTTATAAACAAACCCTATGTGTATATATACACACAAGTATATATTTGCCTTCAAAAAAAAGATTTCTCTCAGTATCTCACAAGTGTCAAGTATTCATAAATGTGAAGAATTCAAAAATTTTTTCCCAGAATTTTCTTTTGCATTTCCAGTTAGCTCTGTAGAAGTTCCCATTATGTAAAGTCCTGCCTTTGCTGTAGCAGTACCAAACATGTTTGAGATTTCTAGTTCATTTTCAGACTTTCTGCTTATTTTCATTTATTTCTTCCCCAACCTTTTCAGTTTCTTTGCTTGTCTGCTGTGCCCAGACTTGCCTGCTTTGAATGAAGATCAGTTTGAGCAATTATCTTTTCAGTCTTCTAATACTGTGCATAATCACACACATTGTTCTTCAGTATTTGAGAAAAAACAGAAATTTAATTTATGTTTTAGTTTGCTTTGTGACCATTGCAGAACAAAATGCTAACAAGTCAACTCCCCAAAGCATTTCAAGTTCTGCATTTGAGTTGTTACTCACTAGTGTTGCCCTTTTTGCTCAAATGGATCATCAAATTGCAAGGCCTTGCAAGGATTTTTTTTTTCAACTTGAATAAAAGTTGCTGATACAAATTAGATATGTTCTTAGTATAAACTTGTTTATTTGCAAAAAACATGTATAAATCCTGTTTCTGTGTAGGCACAAGCAGCAAACATTGGTAGAAAGTTTCATTGCCCATAAAAGTGAATCCAGGGCCTCGACCCAGAGACCATCTTTCAGCTTCTTCTCAAGATCACACCCATAATTCTTTCTTCTGTCTTTCTGTAGTTCACAGCTTACAGACCATACCCCATCCTCTTTTTTTCCAACTGCTAAACCCTTTCTGAATTCATTTTCCTTAGCTCTGGCTATACACATTCTTGTTCAATTGAAAACAGATCTGGACTGAGGGGCTGTTCAAGGTGACCTTCTCAGGAAGGTAGTCTGGAACATCTGATGCTTTAAATTCAAAACAGCATGGAGAAGATACTATGTGAGATTAACTTAGTAATTTTTGTGCCCACGCTAGTCTTTTGATAAAACTTGTATCAGAGAGGTCACATTACAATAATAATCGTTGTACATTTTGGTGTACATTTTGGTCAACATTTCAGAGAAGAAAAAAAAATTCAGTCTATGGCCCTTACATAAATCCAAAAGCTACCACTGGAAAGACAACCTTTTAATCGGACTTTTACATGCTTTTCTGACTGGCAGTCTTTTTAATCCTTCATTGCAAAATTAAAGCAGGTATTACAGCAGTTCATGAGATGATAGAATAGCTAGCAGATCCCAAAAATTTCATCACCGATACATCAGAACTGAATAATGAAACATGCACAGTTGGTAAGGCTGTGCTGGCATGGGTAGTTCAAAACAGGAAGCAAACAATGGGGAGAAAATTGGAAGCAAATGTAAGGAGAAATTAGGCATTCACAAAGTCTCACATAAGTTAGTACATTTCCTGATCTTTAAATTTTGGGGCTTTCAAACAATTGTAGATGATGTAGGGGAAAAAAAATCCAAATTGTTCCATAAGAATCTTTCTCATTTTTTTTCCCCAGCTGTCAAAGTAGCCCAGTCTCAGCTGCAAAAATGGCAAAATTGTCAGTGTGGAAATAGTAGAAACCAAAATCAGATTTTTAAAGTTCCTGGAAGATATTGAGTACCTTTTTTGCATCATAACAACCGAGGGAGTCAGCCTTTTCTTGCTGTACAGAGGCAACCTGAAAATTGTCTGAAGATGGCAGAGCCCTGCTGAACAAGGTCAGCTCCTGCAAGAACTTCACTTGCCTTTGGTTCTCACTCTCAACAAGAGTCAGATAAACAGCAGTGGGCAGAGCTGTAACAAGGTTAAATGCATCCTGGATAAAATCTCAAGGTGGTGACCCTTCCCAGGAGTGGAAATAAACTAGTACTCTCTGGCTTTAATATATGTGACGGAGAGCAGTGTAAGTATGTGCCAGGAGGCGCACACATGAGTAGGAAGTGCTGCGCTTCATTACATGGTGATGTTTGTGCGTGTAGGGCTGCAGCTCGTCACACACCAGGTCTCAGGAAGACATTGGTACAGCTTGGCCGCTCTCCCTACACATCAGTGCTATGAAGCTCTCTTCTCAACCCTGGAGACCTGAGGCAGGTGTCTCCTGTGAGCCACTTCTGCAGTGGTCCTTCAGTAAGTGATCCAGAGGTTTTGGGGGATGTTGACTATTCAATCCAATTGTTGGAAAAGGCCCAGCTGCTACTTACTACATTCATGGCTGGCCTGAATCGCTGTCATTTTCCTAGGAAGCCTGAGGTTTATTTTAGCATAAACTGGGGACCTTCCCTTATTGTCAGAATTAAAGCACTCATTTTAGATAAGGTTTTAGCCTTTTATCTCACTTTTAACCCTGCCTGGCCAAACAGGACAGCTTGATGACTTCATGACTTTTTTCCCTGGATGAAACTCCAAAGAACCACCCTTAAGTATGCCTTTTATACTTAATTATATCTAACTCTTTTGCTCAAGCATTTCCTGTTTCATGTTTTGTTAACACTGCAGTGACACCTGCAAGCCCTGAGAAATGTAACTTCGAATTTGGCTTAGCTTTGATGGGGAAGTTGGACCAATCTGCCTCTAGAGGTCCTTCCAAACTAAATTATCATATGACTCTTATGATTCTTACCTGCTGAAAAATCAGTTGCATTTCTACCGCTTTTACTTCAGCAGTTCTCACCAGTGTGATTATCCTCTTATTCCATCTTAACCTTGCACTTGCTCATTGACACAAATTTTAGTCAACAAGGTGAACTTAAGAAAAATATTATGTCAGTGTTTTCTTTGCTAATCAGCAAATATGATCACTATGACTTTCCCAGATAATTGGGTCCCTTATGAATATTAATATGTTCAATAATTAATGTAAAGCATTCTTCTCAGACTGAAACTTTCGTGCTTGCATTTCTGCAGAGCTTTTAAAGCACCATGAGAGAAACTCTCCAGTTTGAGCAACAGAAGCACCAACACAGTTCCCACTAAATTTAATAACCTTTGGATTATATCATGAATGAAAACTATGTAAGAAAAAGATGCAATACAGAACAAGTCACAGGTAACTTCACAACTAAATACTATTGAGCTGTTGCTGAAAGAACCAATGAATTTTTATATCTGCGAAATTTACTAAGTAAAACTAATGTAACTTGCATTTTTAAGTATCCCTTGTTAAAGTTCTTGCTGGGTGGTTCTAAGGAGCTAAAAGGAGCAGGTCTTCTCTACAGCTTAATAATAAGGCTTTCATGAACAAAAAAAGGGCTAGGAGGCAAGAGAAAAGGGATTTTTTCAGTCATTCATAAAAGATTAATTACCTAATTACAAGACTTTATCAATGGGAGCTTTACTGTACCTCCTGTTTTCTAACCTTTTGCACTCGGGATTCTGATTCTGCACATACTGAGGTGTAATTCTCTCCTTGGGAAGAACTCCTTTGAGATAGAATGAAAGTCATCAGGATAGCCGGGAACTGACCATTTATCTAAATGCTCAGAGTAATGATCTAGCTGCCCAGGTAAGGCACCCAGGACGTGGGACACCAAAGTCTGGGTGCCATTATTCTGGAGAAGGTTTAAATCCAGAGCTCCCTCCTCTTTGCTGTCACTCTACCCATCTGCTGCAGGATCTCCTGGTCCCCTATGGAAGTTCTGCTTTGGATGGCATACCTGAATATTCAGCAAGACAAGGAAAGCAAATGAGTATGATACTACAGTATGGTAATTGGAGCATTTAAGAAGTGGGTGTTGTGCCCAACTCTTATTAGTATTTAAGCACTTTATGGAAAACAGAGTTTAGAATTTCTCCCCTGAACAGCTGGGTGATTATACCACTTACCTAGCCACTTCCAATGTCCTGGGATAAAAACTAGAGAAGAATTAAGTCTAGGTGAATGTCTCACTTCTGAGCTATTATGGAAAAAAAGCTGACTCTTTCAGCCATGGCTATATGAAATTGCATGTCAGCATATACATCATATCAAATCCTGCAAGTGAAATAGGAGGGGCAAAAAATTTGTCCCCTGAATCTCAGTGGGGTGTCTATCTAAACTCAGAGTATCTGGATGCTGAATGACATAGATGTTGGTATCAAGGCATGATAAACATCTTCAGGTTTTGGCAACATCTAAGTAACTGTTGCTACTTTTCTCTATTTTAAAAATGTATTTATTTCTTTATTACAAACAATAGCACCTATATTTTGGTCAAAACTACCTACAATTACATAGAATCACTTGAATCCCAGTTGTGTAACTTCAACATTCTGTAATGTCTTAAAAATTTACTGAATTGAGTCCTAGTAAAGCAAGAGTAATCATTTTGCAGTTCCTCCTCAAAAGAGAAATTAGGAACCTCAATAAAGAAGAATTCATAAGTTAAGAAATACATAAAGGTAATACTTGCACAACTCTGAAGTGTTGAAGTTTCCTAAAAAAAACCCCTAAAACGATCAAAATAATCTTATTGAGTCTAGCTGTCAGGTAACTTAGGTTTTTTCTCTTCTTAAATCAAGACATTCAGCATTTAGTCCAATCTGCACTACCTTGCCTAACTAGTGTCAAATCTGGGACCTAGAAGTACAACATTCTCAGGCAGATAATACATCTGCCTCTGATACCACATTTCATACTGTGCTGTTACTAAAATACTTTTTTTCTTCTTTGTAATTCTATAGAAGAACCACACAAACACACATTGATTTTCCAAAAGACCTGAAGATATGTCATGAACAACTAAAGACAGTCTTTGGCTAGAAGGAAAGGTTTGTTATGGCATACAAACATACAAAGAGCAGAAAGAAGAGAGTGAAAACAAGAAAATCATCCCTTTAGCCATTTAGGACAGCACTGATAGTTCACTCATCCCTACATTTTTTTTATTCACAGAAGTGAATTCCTAGGAAGGTTTGAGTGTAGCAAAGAGATGCCTGGTGAATAGCTTTGGGAATTAATATTGTAAGTACACCTTCTACCAAATGGTATCAGCAATAAGAGAGCTAAATTTAAATATCAAAGACATTAAAATTGACACACACACTGGCTGCTGGCCAGAGAACTAGGGAAAGCTGTGTTGTTGCGTTGTTTTTTAATGAGTTCCTTTTCTGGATCTCAGTGAGCTGTGTAGCAAGCTGTCTGTCAGGATGTAGCACTACGGAGGCAGTGAGATGCGAAACCAATGTGCGTAAGATCAGCAGTAGATAAGCTTTTTAAAGGTAGTTGGCATAGAGGTAATAATTACATCAGCAGAAGAGGTCACCCAAGGACAGAGAACAGAGGGGAAGGGGGACCTGGAAGTTTTGAGGGGCTACAGTTTGAGGTGGGAAGAAAAGCTTTGGGGAGAGAGGCTTGAGAGAAA
>VYZV01020515.1:59929-87334 GCA_013401275.1 Pandion haliaetus | reverse complement strand
TCCATATGGCTGATGGAGACAATTTCTCAACAGATATCCAACTAAGGTCAGGAAGTTTGAGTTGCCTGGAACTGGAAGACAGGCTGTGGTGGAGATTGCTGGAGTTCTCTTAAGGGGGAACTAATCTGTGTGTCAAGTTCAATTGCTGTCTTCCAATGAATCCTGCAATCTGAGATGGGACACACCCGTGAGATGAGGGGCTCTNCAAATATCCAACCATTGTATCCATTCTGATAGCAGCTGAGATAATTTGGTTTTCATCTCCAGGTATCTTCTAAGGCTGTGGTTCCCCACTCACAAGTAGAACCTGTGCCCTTTTGGATGAGACTACTGTGTGGACTATTTGACTTTAGTTCAACTCACAATGGCTCCCAAGAAGAGGTTTATGCTGGTTTTGGCCAGCTACAGGAGAATAGACAGCATGCAGTGCAGCATACTGGTTACCTCTGCCATATTAGTCTACAGAAATGTTTTTGATAAAAAAGAACTAGCACGTTGAGGGGGTTTTATTGAACCAGTGCTTGTCATGACATGTGCATGATGTTTAAGATGCCATACTAGCACCTCAAACACAGACTTCAGCATCTCATCAAATTGTAGTCTGGGTTGTACTAAAGCAGTCCCACCGAGCTTAGCCTGAGAAGTATAGGTAAGTAAATAAAAGTCTGCCATTTTATGATAGAATTCAGTGACCTCTTTTTCTTTCTCTTGAAACAGATGATATGTTTCTTTATAATTCACAAATTTTTCATCTTAAACATAAGCAGCTACAAAACTAAGGTATGTAAAATTGTCAGCAGGAGATCGACCTTTTTGAAACTTCTAAATAGCCATTCTAACTTTAAATCTATTTTTCTGAAAATATAGGTCTAAATTTAAATTCTGGCTCCAGGCAAACTGTTTGAATTGTTCAACTATCTAAAAATATACTTAAAAGCTGCATATGAAGAGACAAGAAGCTGATGTAGAAGCAAAGGAAGAGACAGAATGTCAGGGCCTTTGGGAAGCTGTAGCACAAAGACTTCACAGATGTTCCTTTCAAAGAATCCCTCATCTCCCTGCTCTTACTGCAGATATTCTTGTGGAAGGAGCATGCCGAATTCTTCCACGGAAGTTACGTAAAGAGAAGTAAGCTAAAAATAAAACTTTATGACCAGGAGACCTAGAGGCAATGAAGACCAGAAAGATAGAAAATATTAGAATTAGAGAAGGTATTTTGCTTCAGACAATCTTTCTAGTAAGCAACTAGAGGCAAAAAAACCAGTGCTTTTTGACATAGCCTCTAAACACGGAAGACCTCACAAGGTCCTTAGATTTTTCCTTGCAAACATGAGATAGCAGACAGTAGCAAGACTTGTTTTCTTGGGTGCTGGGTCTGCCAGATCAGGAACTGAAGAAGATAAAAGCAGAAGATTGCAGCAGTGACCAAAAGGGCAAGGCTGATGAAATGGGCTCTTGAATTTTGTTCTCTGAGGCGAAGAAGATTTTGCAAGGCAGATCACCTGATTCCTTGCTCCATGCAATCTCTTTTCATTCAGTCACCAGAGGATGGAGATAATTTATGTTTCTTTATAAACGGCTTTGAAAGATTTCTGATCTGCCTTTAATTGGGTTACCATCCTGTCTTTCCCTGCTGTTCTGCATGAAATGTTGCTTTGTGACATACATTTCCTCTTCCTTTCTGTACAAAAGCAAAAGATGAAGATCAAGTTATTTCTGAATAACATTGTCTAGACTCTATACTGGACTCCATCCAAAAATGTTTAAACAGGTCATAGCTTAAGCTGGTGTAAACTGGCACAGCTGCACTTGCTTTGTTCTAGTTATTCTGACTAAGGAAGGTGAGGATGTAGCACATGGTAACCTATGCCTTTCTTGGTCCCTGCACTCTGACAAAGACTTTTCTGAGCTTTACTCAGGTTTATTCATTTGGGCGTATACCAAGTGATAGTTTAATGTGAGAAATTATGAATGGGCTTTAAGTACATGACCCAGTGTCCAGACTATTGCTTGCACTTACTTAATCTTCAGCCTTCCATGTAGGCACTGTTTTTGTACTTTTTCAAATGTTTTACTCCTGTTCCTACCTGTGTGTTGCAATGCATGCTCATTTGTATGTGCAACTTAAGGAATGCATGTAGGGGTGGCTCGGGATTGCAGAGAGATTGCTGCAAGTGCACTGTGTTACTACTTCTTTGTGCCTTCTCTTTTCTTCCTTCTTCCTCCTCTCACCATCCTCAACAACCTTTGGTTTGGAGACAATGGCATCAACAAGGAGTTATGAATCATCTGATCTGGAAAGAAATACTTCATTTGCTTTTCATAATCACCTGTTCTGTCATCACTAACTACAGAAGAAAAAAATACTGCCAAGAATTACTCCACACTCTTGTAAACAATCTGGTCTTGCTGTTTGTCTGCTGTTGAAATAATAAGGTATACATCAGGCTGCAGTGAGGTGGACCCAACCCCTTTGCCCAGAGTTTTACAATGACTCCTCTCATCTTAATATGTGTTCATTGCTGGCATCGCACAGGTCTCAGCATGCAGTGCTTCATCACAACATTGCTAGCTCCACTTCAGTCAGACGAAAAAATCCTTTCCTTGTTAGCTTTGGAAAGATTTGGGTTCTGTCTGAATGCACTTCATATTAAAACAAACAAACAAACAAAAACGGAGGGGGTGAGACAAAATTGTTGCTGACACAGAGCTGAAAATGAGTGTGTTATCTCAAGATACCTAAAGGCACTTTGTTCAGAAAGACACAAAATGCAGATTTCTTAATCTTGATTGTGTTCCAGATGATGGCCCTGGTTAAGCAATTGAGTATATTTTAATTCTGCAAACTGCTGAAAATGCAGGATATAAAAACAAAAACCAGCACAGGCCAGCAGTTGCCTTGTGGCATAGGGTATAAAGTGGGAAAGTCGACCTGTGGCCTTACAGCTTGGGAACTAAAAACGTAATGCTGCAGGGTGGCATGTGCATACAGTGTGGAGGCTGTAGAAGTGGCCCGTGTTGTCCATTTGCAGGGGTGTACGGCTGCTGGTCAGCACAGATGTGAGGCAGAGAAAGAGATGAGCAGGTTACCATTGCCTGGGCAGTTTTGGTTATGCAGGTTTCTCTCTCTTTTTAATGTCTAATTTAGCAAAACAATTTCTGAAGGCCAAGGCACCCCCAGAAAAGCTTGCCTCTATTAATGGATTTAGGGGGTTTGCCATTTGACTACTTAACTTTTTAATGGAAGGAGAAATGTTGTTTGGAGAGTCAGTGATCATTTAGACAGTTTGAGTTAATACTTCTGATCACAGATGAGCCCTTTGCAGGCAGGGAAATGATGGATCCCCCTCTCTGTGCTTCCTTATAGCCTAATAGAAAATGTGATGGAACTTGAGGGTGGTTTTTTAAAACGTCTGTAAATAATAATGCCTGGAAAGATGAATATAAGACATAGTCTGTAGTTTAACTGCTGACACTTTTATAGCAAGGTGTAAAAAAAGATTTTTAGTCCACTTTGTTCTGCATCAACCACCACCGTTGCCTCTTCTTTAGGAGGTATTTGCTCACATGTCATGTTCCTGACTTGGCTTTTCTCTCTCTGCTGTATCTCAGGAGGCCTTAATCTTCCCTGGTGCCATCACACAGTGTGTACAGGAGGCCAGAACCTGCACCTCGCTGTGCATCACCCTGTTTGAACTTCATACCCTTGCTGCAGCTGGGCCTGCCCAGTCTTGCTGCTGCCAGCCTACTCACCTTGCCTTTGTCCCAGTCCTCCCCTCCCCTATCTCTGAGCTGCCTTCTCCTGTCACGCATACGCCTACTCAGGCATGCTGCCTGCCTCAGTCCATATTTTATAGTCAGAAGGTTGAGACTTGGATTTCTTCAGGGCTTTCCTGTCTCACAAAGGCGACAGGGAAAAATGATTGTGCGGGACTTCCCAGTGACACGGGAGAAGCAGGAAGAAGTGCCTGGACCTTCTCCAGAAGGCAGAAGCCCTCTGCATCCTGGCTTTCAGGGGAGGGTAACTTGTGTGGCTCCGGTTCAGTGGCTGCTGCATGTTCCTTTGAGTCCACTGGCCTGCAGATGGACAGGAAAAAAAAAAAAAAAGAGAAAGAAAACCTTTGAATTGTTCTGCTTGCCCCTGCAGGCTATAATTTTTCATGACAGTACAGCTCAGTTCTACCTACAGAGAACCCCTTGTCTTCTGGTATTAAAGGACCATGGAGCGTTTTGCTCTAGCTGGGAAAAAAATTGAGCATTTGAGGGCACCCGTGGCATAATTCAAGCTATGGCTCCTATCAAATTTTTTAGAGTAACTTTATTACTTGGAAGTTGTTCATGAATAGATTACATTTTTCTGCACTTTGATTTTTGGGGTTTTTTTTTACATTTTGATTAAATATTTTCTATCAATTCTCTCCTTGATGTTTGTGAAAAATTTATTATAAGCATTTAGCAATCAACATTTGAGCTGTTCTTATTGAATATGTAGAGCTAAACTAAACTTAAATTCCACCTACTCATTACTTGAGACACTTAATTTGAGTCTTTATTCAGGCTGTTCATGTGCCCTCAAAAGTTAAGTGAACCTCAAAATCAATTGATGGTTGAAAATAAAGGCATTAAGTGCCTGGGAGCCCAGGGCAGTGCTCCTGGTCATTCCCAGTGGTATTGATAGAAAGTCAAATACACTCAAATCTATGTCTAATGTACCTGGGCAGCAGTGTGATTTGGGGAAGAGGAGGATGAGTCTCCCCTTTAGCCTAATGGCAACCTGAGAGAGTACGAGCCCAGAGCTCCCACTTTCTTGAAGGGTGTCTTAACTAACCCCATGTATACATTGAGAACTCTGTTTTTCAGGTGTTTGCTTTGGCAGGATGCTGGCTTTTGGTTTTGTAGTACTCTGCAATATATGCAGAAAATTTTCTGTGGATGTTCCTGACAAACAAATCCATGTGCAAGAATATCCTTAGCAAGTAAAAACATCTTCTGGTGAGAAGAATGGGTGTTAAAAATGTGGTCAGAAATGCCAGCATTTATGCTGAGACAGTTTCAAATAAGCTTATATATGGTCTATACATAGGTCAAGCAATGAGCTTTAAAGTGGTATAATAAGCTATTGGACCATGTTTGTAGTTGAAGATCAACTGCTGGATTTACTTTGGAAAACAGAGCTCTTTCTTTCTCATGTGTTTTTAATATTTGTCTATTACCTATGCAGGCATTCCTTCACAGTATTTTGTTCATAATTTAAGATTATGTTTGTAACCAGGAATTAGCATGAATGCTTTAACTGGTCACCCATTTAAAGACCGAGGAGGATACCTGATTTGCATGCATGGGAGGTGTTTATGTGCTTACACTGGCTTATGGAAATATGCTTACCTTGGAAGAGCTCTCTTTAGAGAAGGACAGTTACCACTGGGTAGTCAGTATTGTGGAGAGCAGATGTGAAGCAGGTCTCACAACAGCTTTTTTTTTCTCCTCCCAGAACTGGGAAGAGATCACTCTCAACCTAACTGCAAAGAGATCGTAAAAGCATTATGTGCTCTGTTTCCCTCCCTGCTCTTGCAAGGGCCCTCCCTGCTCACTCTCCAGTTCTTTCTACTCTTTGTGCAGCTCCTGGCATAATGGGATGTGGGTCTGTAGTCAATACTCCAGGTCAATGTGACACTATGCATTTACCAAAGATGTATCTTCTCATCATTCTGCAGCAGGAATAGCTTGTTACTGCACTGACACACTGTGTGTGTGTTGAAGAAACAGAAAGTTGGGTCTGGGAAATAATTCTGTTGGGTGTTAGATGAAATTGTACAAGAGTTTTGTAGCAAAGTCTATAAAGAATAGCAAAAAAAAATGCTAGTTGCCTGAACTGACCGCTATATTCTCAGTATTTTTGGATGTTTTATATAGAATTCTACAAGGTAGGTTCAAAGTGTAATTCTTTTTGCTTCAGTTTCTTAAGCTTTTTTTCTCCCTATACTTTCTCAGCAAAGTAATTGCCTCAACTCTCTTCCCACACACACAGAAAACGTGGTTTTATAGGCACTGTCCATTTCTGGCTAAAAGCCAGGGTATGAAGGAGTGGTGCTTAGCAGGATTTTTGAAATGGGACTAACACCTAATTGCCATGGAAATTGATGGGATTTAAATACTTGAAAAATCTCTCCCCAAGATCTATCTAACTTTGCAGTGAGCTCAGTGCTTCTTAAAACCTGGCCCACCACCTCTGCGCAGTTCCATGATATTCTTCCCTAAGGGTATTGCCATTTGTGGCATGAGGGGAGTTTCTGGCCTCATCAGAAGAGCACTGCAGTAAGAGGGAGCTGCACTATAACATCTGCACTGGACTGTGTTATTTCCAAGCTTCCAGTTCAGAGACACTGGTGGGATGAACGGCATAGAAACCTCTCCCTGGCACTTACTCCTTGATTGTAATGATAAGGTTTCAGATTGCAAGGGAAGTGGGATGGTTTCTCGGGGGGAAATCGCAGTGTTTAGGATGCCTCCCACCGCTCTGCTCTCTGCAAGTTTGGGATTTCCTGCAGTAGGGAGAGGATGATCACATTCCCTCCGAGATAAGCCATCACGGTGGGCAGCATGTAGGAGTAGGAGGTGCAGGTGGAGGTGCAGTTTTGGCTGGTGTCCTTTAGCAAGCCCCTCTAGGAGACCTCCCACTGCAGCAGGCAAAAGCTGGAAACAACCCATTAGCGCGTTGCTTGTGTTTCCACTCCTGCCAGAGTGCAAATTCCTTTTGCCCTGACCCAGGGTAAACACACCTGCATTCTCTTCTTGCCTTAGCATTTTATTTTGCCCCAGTGAATAACAACAAAACAGAAGAGACAGCTTTGTGGATCAGGAAGCTGACAGTTATTAAAAGTAAATTTTACAAGAAGGCAAGACGGGGGAAGGGGAATTCTGACAAATCCCTGATATGTGTGGAATGTTTTTTTTATATGGGAATAAAGCAGAGTTCAGAGTTCCTTCAATTACATTTTAAGAGGTTTGTTATTTGAAAATAATTTTTTGTAGTTGCTTTACTTTTCCTAAGCCAGGGCAATTTTGATTGACATAACTGGAACAAACAGGATTGCATAAGTCTGCAGAGGTTTCCTGGTATGCTGGCCAGCTACAGGCTTTGTACTGATTTTTATCATAGCTGTGAAATTCTCACCTGACATCTGTACTAGCACATCATGTCGTTTGCAGTAATGCTAACATAAGGCATTCCCGCAGAATGATCTCCAGCACGTCACTGTGGAAGGACAGCGTGCAACTGCCCAGAGCTTCTGCTGGCCCACGGACATAGCAACAAGAAAAATAACACCTCTGATTTAGCAAAAAAATCCACAAATGCCAGATCAGCTTCAGGTCTCCTAAAATGGTTCAACTTAGATGAAATTTCTTTTATATCACTTTTGAATTTAATTCTACAGTCTTGTCATTTTCATATGGAAGTAGTGTGGGCAGATGCGAGTGAATGAAAATACCAGCTCAGTGGGTTTTTTCTATTTTTTTTTTTTAATATTACCTGTTGCTCATATTTATAACTTCAGTAAAAATTTTCTGTTCTTCTATTCACTGCTTTTGGATGACTGTAGGCTTTCATATCAGAAGAACTCTTTGGAGGAAAAAATGCAATATTCTACTGGAGGCAAGTTTAATACTTGAAATGCTTCTTTGTACCTAAGAGAAAACTTTTTCTCCCAGGTTTAGAGAAACACATGATAAACCAACATCCTGAATGTTGGCAGTAAGAATAGAGAGGACGTCGGTGCTTAAGATGTCCTGTGACCGTGGTGGCAATAATTCATTACAAATGATTGAGAGCTGCAGAAGATCTTCTAAGGAGGACCATTTGTGGTGACAGAAATCTCCTGACATTGCCCCTGGAGTGGTCCTCTTGCAGGTAATATAAGAGCCCTTTGGGACACCAATGTGCATTTACAAGACAGATTTACAAGAGCCTAGAAGGCTGTTTTTCAGTCTCCATCTGACTCTCTCTTATTTCTGCCTGGAATGATATGTAATGTTGGTCACATAGTAATGGAGAGGGGAGAGAATGCATGGTTATGTAGGACTGTCCCTGTGCAACGTTACTTCATACAAATTCCTAGCAAAGTGCCGTCCTGGCCTGATGGAGGCATCTAGCCACTAGGTATGTTGGTATCAAGATGATTTGCAGGATGTAACTGACAGCGGATCCTTCTTAAGAATGGTTGGGCTTTTGGGCAGGCAGACAAGTAGCTATAGATTTGGGGTAAATTTTTCAAAACCAGCAAAGACTAGACACAAAAAAAGCTCTATAATTACAAGGGGCACTTTGGTCCTACTGATATGTTTCACAGTGCTACATTAGGACCAGTTAAGTATTCTAAAAAAACAGTACTTTGGTGTCCCTGTTCCATTGCTTATTGGTGAAACTTAAGCTCTTGGCCCAGATTCTCAAAAGTGTTCGGGCATGTTGGATCCTACAGATCCCTATGATCAGGTAACTTGGCTGCAGCTGCATTGGAGGCTCAAGCTCAAGGGCTTCCTGTCACTTTTGAGAAAGAAGATTTGCACTTTTAAGATTTTTACCCATTATTTATGGAAAAAAAGAACCCTTTCAAATGAGAAGCTTCTAATTCCTTAGCACGGGGCCAGCTGTGCCACAGGTCCCTGGGGTGAGGGCTGCTGTCGCTACACTGGGTGCAGCACTGAGCTCTGCTCAGCAGGACACTGGTGCTGAGGGCTCCTTCCACGTCTGACCTGCAGCAACCCCAAATTGAGATCAGACTTCAGCACTAGAGTAGCCCTGTTGAAGGAGATACCTGCCTGAGGTAACAACAGATGTTTTTGTTCCTCATTCCTGCTTATTTAGAAAGCAGGCAAATAGTGATAAGCTTTAAAACCATTCCAAGAAGTTCATATTCACAAACAAGCTGTGGGAACTCTGATTTAAATCACATTTTTTTTTCAGAGAACATATAGCTGTTTACACCAGGAAACTAATAAACATATTGTCAACAATAGCCATCAGAAACATTCTTCAGGATTTGAAGGGCAGTTTGTAACTTCATCCAGTGACTGGATTCAGTCCTTCTCCCTCCTGTGTAAATCTGAGAGACGGGGGGGCTCTGAAATGGCAAGCGGGAGATGTGTCTTTACATTTGGAGCCTTAGGGCTTTTTATTTCATTCTTCTTTATAATCTTGGTATAAGCATGTCACTGGCCTTCAGTAAAGAACAAACAAGCTGTAGTAGCTCGTGTGGTGCCAAAACTATAGAAATGACTGACATTTGTGGGAGCTTTCAGTGCTCATGAGATACTTAGAAATGGGAGCCCCAATGTGTATGTCCCAATGAATGCTACTTCATATTTTCTCTGATAGTACAAAATCCTTAAGTCTATACATTATATTTAAGGGGCTGTAGCTCAGTTAAAATTCTTGTGGAAAGTAGAGGCAATGATAGGACTGGGTAACAACTTCGTGATCTGGACTCCTGCTGTGTAAGGAACACGTCACTTTTTTTCTTCAGTTCCCTTGGAATGTCCTATGATGTAGCTGTTCCTTTCTTCTGAGAATAACATCCAGATTTTTTCTGCTTTAGAAGGTCCAAGGCCTTACAATGCTTTTATAAAAAATACAGAACTGCTTTGTACACAGTAGAAATAATGTAGTCCGATTTTCCCCTTTATTTGGGTCCCCATTTATCTGGGTCCTATAACTGGATTTCCAGTGTTTAAGAAGGGTTGAGTAGGTCCTGCATCCCACTGTCCTGTCATGTGTCCATCCATCTGCCCCTAACCTACCTACGGAGACATGTTTCCATGAAAAATGCAGTAGGAACTTCACATGCTTGAGATAGATAGATATTTCTCTGAAATCAACCAGAAGATTCAGGAGGTATGAGGGTGTGAGAGCTTCACGTGAAAGAGCAGTGGGAGTGCATGTAGCTTTGCCTAGGGAGAGGTGATGAGCCTGCTGAGAGCTTATGGGTCAGGATTAAAGGGCAGACTCAATGTAAGCAACTGTGGTGGCTGTCTGCTACAGATCACCTGACTGGGAAGAAGCAGACAACTGGAAGAAGCCTCGTGTCTGCAGGTCCTGGTTCTTGAACCAGCAAAAGGAAGTGCTCTGCTCTACCTGACACTTACCAACAAAGAAGAACTGGTCAGTAATGTGAAGGTCAGGGGTAGCCTTGGTTGCGGTGATGATGAGATGAGAATGGGGCAGGGAAACTGGTGGCAAAGGACACGGAAAAAGTCAAAGTACTCAGTGCCTCCTTTCCCTTGTTTTTTACTGGTAAGATTTGCCTACAAGAATCTGAGTTTCCTGAAACCAGTGGGAAAGTCTGGAGCAAGGAAGACTTGCCCTGGTGGATGAGGATTTATTTAAGGAACATTTAGCCAGACTAGACATATACAAGTCCATGGAACCTGATGGGATGAACCAATGAGTGCTGAGGGAGCTGGCCAATGTTGTTGCAAGGCCACTCAATTACCTTTGAAAGGCTGTGGTAACGGGGAAATTCCTGAGATCTGGTAGAAACTAAATGCTACTCCTGTCTTCAACATGGGTGTGAAGGAGAATGTGAGGAACTACAGGCTGCTCAGTCTCACCATGATCCCTAGGAAAATGATGGAGCAAATAATCCCAAGAAACTGGAAGTAGTCAGCATGAATTTACAAAAGTCAAATCATGCTTGGCCAACCTAATAGCTTTCTACAATGAGATTACTGGCTCAGTGGATGAGGGGAGAGCAGTGGGTGTTGTTTATCTTGACTTTAGCAAGGCTTTCGACATTGTCTCCCATAACATCCTCAAGACAAAATGGTGAAGACTAGATAAGTGGACAGTGAGGTGGATTAAAAACTGGCTGAACTGCTGGGCTCACAGCGTTGTGATCAGCAGCTCAAAGTCCAGCTGGAGGCCTGTCACCATTGAGGTACCCTGGGGGGTTGATACTAGGGCCAGTACTGTTTAATCTCTTCATTAGTGACCTGAATAATGGAGCCAAATGCACCCTCAGCATGTTTGCAGATGACAAAAACCTGTGAGGAGTGACACATGAGCCAGCAACGTGCCCTTGTGGCAAAGGTGGCCAACAGCCTCCTGGGCTGCATTAGGCAAAGTGTTGCCAGCAGGTAAACGGAGGTGATCCTTCCCCTCTGCTCAGCCCTGCTGAGACAGATCTGGTGTGCTCTGTCCAGTGCTGGGCTCCCCAGTATGAGAGAGACATGGACATACTGGAACGAGTCCAGTGGAAGGCCACAAAGATGATTAAGGGTCATACAAGCAAAGGCTGAGAGCTGGGATTATTCAGCCTGGAGAAGAGAAGGCTGCACAGAACCTTTTCAATGTGTATAAATACCTGACTGGAGGCGTGGTGGGGAGTAAGGAAGATGGGCCAGACACTTCCCAGTGGTGGTGCCCAGTAACACCACCAGAGAGGCAATGGGCATAAATAGAAATATAGGAAATTCTGTGTGAACGTAAGAAATAACATTTTTACTGTTCAGTGGTGTCGTGGTTTCAGGTCAGCTCGGTCGGTAACAAAGCACCACGAAGCCGCTCGCTCACCCCCCACCCCCTCGCCTGGCCACATTGGGATGAGGAGAAAATACAAAGGCAGGCTCGTGGGTCGAGACAAGGACTGGGAGGGATCACTCCCCACTTATGGTCACGGGCAAAAGACAGGCTCAACTTGGGGAAGAAACAAAATCAATTTAATTTACTACCAATCAAAACAGAAACAAAACACAAGGGTATTAGGAAGGGAAACCAAAATCAGAACACCTCCTCCCACCCCTCCCGCCTTCCCAGCTCAGTTCACTACCGATGCTTTCTATCTCCTCCCCCCGGCGGCGCAGGGGAATCAGGGATGGGGGTTGAGTCAGCTCGCCACACATCGTCGTTGCCGCTTCTTTCCTCAGGGGGAAGATTCCTCTCTCGTTCCCTGCTCCAACGTGGTTCCTTTCCGCGGGCTGCAGTTCCTCACAAACTTCCCTGGTGCGGATCCTTTCCGCGGGCTTCAGTTCTTCCCGAACTCCCCTGGCACGGGTCCTTTCCACAGGCTGCTCTCCCGTCTCACACTGCTTCAGCGCGGTTTTTACCATGGGGTTACGGCCACCTTCGGGAGCTTCCGCTCCACCGTTCACCCCCCTGGGCTGCAGGGCCATCAGCCTCCTCAGGCTCCTCCTCCTCCCCCTCCACTTCCATGATTCCAGTGTCGGCAGCGATGTTCCTCTCAGGTTTCCCCCCCCCACACTACCGGTTCCCCTTCTTAAATATGTTTCCCAGAGGCGCTACCACCGTCACTCCCCGCCTAGAGGCGGGTCCGACATTTTGGCGCGCGGGTCCGACATTTTGGGGCAGCGACTTCTTCCAGCAACTTCTTAAAGGGGCCGCCTCTGCAGCCCCCCTCCCCTGCCACCAAGGAAAACTGCGCCACACAAACCCATAACAAGTGGTCAAACACTGGAGCAGGTTTCCCAGAGAGGATGTGGAGTCTCCATCCTTGGAGATGTTAAAAACCTGACTGGATGCAACCCTGAGCAAGCTGTTCTAATTCCCCCTGCTCTGACCAGGGGTTGGACCAGATGGTCCCCAAAGGTGCCTTCCAAGCTCAACTGTTCTGTGATTCTGCACAGTGAGCACATCTATACATATATACATGTGTGAACACACAGATAGTTTGACTGCATAAACTCTTCAGAAAACCAGGCTTACAGAGGTAACAGAAATTCTGTGATGCTTATTTCAGGGACAGTTAAAAAGTTTGGCACTCATGTGCAGAGCATTTTTTTAATCAGTCTGTGTTTAGGTTTGGGTCTTCTGTGCAAAACAGGCCACAGACCTTTTAGCATATAATATATAATAGCATATAGAAGTTTATTCAATGTATTTTGGTGCAAATCCTTCAAAACTAGTAGAAAATGCATGTTAAATGCAACACCTTGTATGTCAGATAAGCAAGTTGGACCAGGTTTTGGTTGCTTTACAGTGTCCCTCAGCAAGTTGTGGTGTTCTAGCTCTGTGGGATCTTGGGCCACCCATTCTGCCCAGTCTGTGTTTATCCAGTATAAGGAACTGTACTTCCAATTGGGACCACTCAGAACTCGCAGAGAAATATTGGGAAGAATCTTCATTCTTAATGTCTATCCAGTGCTATAATTTTAAAAACAAACCAACAACATCAATTTTTTTTCCTTCCTCTGGTGACTAGGCACCAGCATCTTGCTTGCTTCCATTGCTTTTTCTCTCCTCTGACAGTGTTTAAGCCCTTTTGAACAGCAGCCCATGGAAGGGGACAGGTGGACAAATTGTCTATTAAAACAGATAAGTCATTTATTTTGCAATAAATGATTCAGCACAAATCATAAAGTCTAGCTAGTCTGTTACTTTCAATGTCTTTAAATCTACACATCCTATATTTTATTTTTCAATTATCTGCAAAGGTGATGCAGAATGCAAACAGAACTAGATCAAAAGTTGCATATTATTTCACTGTGTAAGACTATAATGGAGATACAAAGGAAAACAATTTCTCCTCTTCAGTTTATCACGTCAGGCTTGTCCCTGTTGCTGAATTAAAGATTTAACAGGAAATCCTTGAGCTGAGGACAAGGCAGAACTGGCACTGGGTTTGCCTGTTCTGGGGAACTGTTCTTGCTCTCCATCACCTGCCAGGTTCTGCAGTCAATCTCCAGGAGGAGCTTGGATCTTGAATCCAGTCTTGTTTGGGGCCAGTTACTGCAGCTGAGTCAAATAAACTTGGACAGTCAGGGGAACCATGGATATTATAATTGTTTTTCCGAGGAGTACCTATGATTCACTCAGTTTTTATTATCTGTATTATGCTGGTTAGGGTCTGCATCAAGGAAACATTTGACCCTGAGCTTTGTTCACTCCTATTCAAAAGGGCATTTTAGAGCTTTGTGCACTGAAGCATTTTCCTGGAGCATGCTGGTTTCCTGAGGTAATGTCTGTAGCCATCCCACTGGAGTTAAAGGATAAAGATCATGTTGACTCTTGGAGCTAGGATTCAACTTTCTCTTTAGTAATGTTGACAATGCTGAAAAAAAATCAGGGATCCTCTAACAGTCATCACCCATAGTATATAGCCCTGGAAGAGAACAGGGTGAGTTAAGCTACCTCTGTTTTTTTGCTTGGACTGTCCTGGAGCTGCAGAGATTGAGACCATTTGAATGTGTCGGGGGCCAATACCAAAGAATCAATGACAGTTCAGACAGTTGTGGAGGAGGTAAAATTTTCTTTCTCTCTGCTCTAGCTGAGAGCAAAGTAATAGTACAGCAGGCAGTGTGACTTTATGCCATGAGAGAGACTGAAAAGGTAAGACTGGGAGAGATGAGATCCCCAGTCACCCCTTCTGTTTCCCTCTACCTCGTACTTGCTAGTGCATAACAGAGCAAGCACTTTTCTGGGGAAAGGGAAGACACCCCAGGCTGGAGGAAGATGACTACTGCTGTGTTAGGGAGCCCACGCATGTAGCATTGTCCCAGCTCTGGACGGGAGCACAGTGGGGAGAGAGAGGCTCAGCAAGGCCAGGAAATGCAGACCTGCAGTACTGTTGCTCCATCTAGAGCTGTAGTTTTACCAGCAGAGCTTCCCACCAGCTCCTGGTGTCACTTCTGCAAGTCCTAGGACCTACCTAAGGGGTGGCAGTGCCAGCCACCAGACTCTGCAGAAAGACCGTCCCTGCCACCAGGATGACCCATTTCTCAGAAAGTGGCTTTATAGATGGTCCACAGCAGTCCTACCCTACCTAGGAACAAGGCTTTTAAACACCCCCAACACCACTCTGGCCTTTCTACACTATATGAAGTTGCGTAGCAAGTTCACAGTCTTGCCTGCGCACATATCGCTGCTGAAACCAAGAAACCCAGTTAGTGACATGCAGCCAGGACCAGCCGTGGTAACAGTGGATGTACAGTGACCTACTTTTAACACAGCTTATGTAGCCTTTCTTGCTGCTTTATGCTTGAATGGCAGAATTTGCAACAAAAGGTCAATTTATGGCAGCCTTTTATTGCAAGGTTCTTTTGCTATAGTCCAAAGTTATAATGACAAAATGCTCTGCTGAGTACAATGAGGACTGCAAAAATCAGCCCCACTTTTTATGTAACACTTTAAACTTTGTCTAAACTGTTTTTAAACAGCTTTTGGTGCTAAGCTAATTCTTTTTGTTTGCTTGCTTATGAAGAGAGCTTTATTACTTGCATGGAGAGCAATAGAGGAACATGTCTGAATATGAATAGAAAGGCTCGGCAATGGGGGGGTTTAAGTAAAAACAGAAAAAATGCTTCTGAAGCTCAGCAAATCACCCCCCTGTATGGAGGGAGTAGAGTCTAAACCACAGCAGCCCAGAAAAGTGAAAACTGCGTAGCTAAAATGAAATGGGAAACTGGTCCCTGCTAAGGAAGGCACAAAGTAAATCTGATATGACCTAACCACGCAGGGTCATAAACAAGCCGAGACAAATGCAGGAGGAAGGACACTGTGACAATAGTTAGCCCAGAGGGCTGAGACACATGGCTGAGTCCTTACATGTCAGCTGTGCTGCAATAGCTGACTGATTCATATACTTCGCCTACGGCAGCCATGAGGTAAAACACATTATGTTAAGCCTCAGTGGAAGAAGGTTAGATGAACATGCTTTCCTTGCTACTTGCAAAGGGGTGAGAGTGCATACGTGAACAGCAACACCACCTCTCTGAGCATCCACCGGGCTCCCATTCTGAAATGACCCCAAACCTTTTCTAACGAGGGTTAGCCTGTTGTAAATAGGAGCTGTGGAGTTTGTTAGCATAAACCTTTCTTACCACTAGCTCAGGGTAAGCATATGATGAAGCAGAGGGTCCCGATGCCATGCAATGCCTCCTAAGGCTTTAGTAACTCCCTTGCATGTCTAAACCTTTAGCAGGGCCATGCCGTTGGGAAACGTTGTGCATGGGGAGATGCCCTAAGCCTGTACAGAACCCTGTTGAGCTGAAAGGGTGGCTTGTCATAAATCCTGGGTGATGGCAGCCTGTGTCAAGCTCTCCTAGCAGGAAGCCAAGGACCATGCCACCAGTACGGGTAGAGCCTTGTTTTCCTCTCTACTCAGCTTTCTGCCAGATAGCAAAAGCTGCCTCACCAAGGTTGCTCTACAGCTTCTTTTGCTGCCAGTAATCTGTGTAATCTCTTATCTTGCCTTATTTCACTGTTTATAGCCATGACAGCTGAACCCTAGACAATGTGTAATCGGTGAGTTATGTTAGACATTGTCGAGCCGATAATGATTCTGGAGGAAGGGCATTGCTAGCTGCATACTAGAGCTCGAAGCACCAGGGGTGGAAATCAGCAATGGCAAGTGATTTGAGAAAATGCTGTGTCCCAGCTTCAGTTTACTCATTCACTGCACTGTCTGCTCTTTGGGACTGATGGAGGGTTTTGCCTAGAGGCAGTTGTGTTACTGGTTATGAGACACTCAGCCACAGTTTCAAGTGAAAGGCTTGTTAGTCATCTTTCCTTCTATCTCATGTATCATCACATCTAATAAACATCTTGCAGCTGTCTTCCAGGATGCTGGGAAGTTAGACTCTCTTCAGTTTGAGCCTTCTCTATCTCTGTGTGTTCCCAGTACTTTGTCTGGGTTTGCACTGGTTAGGACTCTGGCTGAAGTGAATCTCCAACAGCAGCTGGAAAAGATACAAAGAAATCATATCTTTCTTAGCTGGATTGGCTCCTGAGTTTTGGCAGCACTAAAGAACTCTTCAGCCAGTATTGAAGCTGCTAATATAATCAGTTACTCCATGCACAGCATCATCTTTTGCATGCAAACATATTTGTACAGTCCCTTTCTGAGTCTTAATTACTGGGTGGGTCTAAAGATAAAGGCGATTAAAAAGTTCATCAGTCATGAACGTACATCATTGTTTGCATCAAGGAAGTAGGTCCACACTTCTGTAACATGAAATCTTAACACAAGCCATCACTGTAGAACTGGTAATGCTGATGGTCTTTTTTATAAAAAACAGGGGGACAAAGTTTCTTTTAAAGACCTGATCTTGAGTTGGGCTGAATATCTCACGAGTCCTTTCCTGGAAAGTGCTCAGTACATTTCTGATTCAACTGGTTGAAAGAACAATGAACTACGAAGGCAAGTGCCTAGATGTATGAGTTTTCTCAGATACAGTCATAACCACATCCTGAGTTAGGGCGCCATGCTTGCAATCATCTTATCAAACAGCACTTGCTGTTACCAGCCTATCAGTGACAACAAGGCATGAGTGTTGAAGTAGACAGAGAGAGATAAGGGAAAGGGAAAATTCTCTAAGCAGCCAGCTGGAAAGATGACAGATGGGGCCCCACAGTTGGGTGTCCTCTCCAGTATAGCAGGGCCTCCCCATTATAATTTTCCATAATAACTACACAGTTTTCATCAGGAACTGTTTGGGGGGAATCTGTGCTCTATTCCTGCTCGTGATGCTGTTGGGAGCACATTTGGATCAGGGTGGATGTTGCATGCTGGCTGGTTGTTAATCTTTGTATATTGTTGGGTCCCCTCATTGAAAGCTACCACCAAGGGGAAGGGAAAGGGTAGGTATGGGTCTCACCCCAGTGGCAATTGCTCCCCTTGAGAACGCATCTTAACAGTAACAGGGTTTGCAGGTTCAAGGCCATGAGAATAACAGCATGAAAACAACAGTGTGAGAACAACCAGGGAAAACAACTGACAACAGAGGAAAACAACTGCCCCAGAAGCTCTGGAAAACATGCCTGTGGGAGAAAGCATACAAAGCTGCAAGTGAAAGGCAGGCTACAGAATGGTAGCTGGAAGGCCCTCGGCCCACAACATTGAGGGTGCTGAGCAGGACATTGCTAAGGCAGTCTGAAATGTGAAGAAGTCAATCTTGAAAATGCCACCTTTCTCTTGGTCTTAGGTGTTTCCCTGACAACCCAAATTAAGTGTCAGCTTGTACCTTGGGACATCCAGCTATCTGGCTGCAGAATACTGATGATCCAGAATTCACCATATAGTCCTCTATACAGCCAAGCCAGGACATGACTGGGATGGGTCATGACGTCCAACCTGTGCATCCACATCTTCATCCTGTGGAAACAGGAGAGTGGAAGAGAGTGGAAGGTTACTGCACACCTTGGTGTCCCCTGGGCACACGGTCAGGAAGTGGCAAGGGCAATCATCCAGAATGGGGGTTTACAGAGGACTCCCATACAAAACCATAATCTTCCCCTTGGGTAGAGATTACTAGCTAGGTTTTTTTTCTTCCTGAACATAACTGGAACAGATAATTCCTTCTTTTTGTATAAAAACCAAGTTCAAGCACTTGTCCAGAAATGGTGAGACCTGGGTTTCACACCCTCAACCTGAGCGATTTCAAAGCCACTGCTTCCCTTTCCACATGAGCATCTTCGCAGGTTTGCTGGAGGTCGGTGAGAGAAGGAAATGTTCCCCACATTTCACATTGTAGTTGAGCTACTATGCAAAAAGGAGTGAAGGCTTTGCATCTGCAAGCGAAGGCAAGCAAAAGAGATTCTGCCTCTGTGGCATGCTATTTGGGCTCTTCTGGGGTGAGGAATGAGGAGTGATGGTTGATGCTTGCACCAGGGACTTCTCTGGTCTTTCTTCACAGTATGAAATGTATAAATAGCACTAGGAGTGAGGAGCAGCGCTCTGGGCTTGCTCCTCCTCGGGGGAGTGCCAGTGGCTACTTACCAGTGAGAGACCTCTTCCTTGGTCTTTCTTCATGCAGGGTTCAGCTTCAACAGAAAGGATAGGGAAGAATCCACCTTGTCATCAGCCTGTAGTTAGGGTGCTCCCGAGGTTGGCAGCTGTGGACTTTCTGTTCTAATCTTCTTTCCTGAATTGTAAACTTTTCTAGACAAAGCTCAGATTTTTGTGATGTGTCTATACACCAGCTAAAATAACACTGCCAAGCACCTTGCTATTATCTTGCTACTGTCATTAATTACTTAATTAAAGTTGGCCATGATATGTTAATGATAAACCTTAGCCTGATTTCTGAGGAGAAGGGAAAATTGGCTTATTTTTCCTAGCTCTAGTCTCATTAAAGCATCATGTCATTCTCATTATAATGTGATTTTCATTACTTAATCCATTATTTACTGCAGCAGAAATCTGAAATGCACAGAATATATTTGCAATGTGAAAAGGCTACTTGAATACTAGACTTTGAACCAATGTTTTTTTACAAGGAATTGCTTTACAAGTCTGTCTCGTGGCTACTTTTAAAAATAATACTATTTAAAATACACGTTTAAGGGATGAGTAACAAATCTTGGCTTTGCATATACAGACGTTGGATCATAGTGACCCTCTGCCTCCTGGGGAAAACAACTTCCCTCTCACTTCCAAGCCATCAGACAATGTGTGCTGAGTAAAGCGAGCTTAGGTCAGAGAGCTGTTCACATACACTGCTAATTGGTGAACTCCTCATTTAGTGTTTTAAGGGATCTGACACCAGCTAATGTTTCAGTCTTACTCCCCACAGGACTTCTTGACCCAATGGAGCTCTTTCTATTATTATTTTGTATTTAAATAGCAATGTTTTCTCCCCCAAAGTTTTAATATTTGCGAATCCAAAGTGTTTTTTTCTGTTTTATTCAGAACATGGTACCTTGATAAGCACTGTGTTTCCCCATATCTGTCGATGGGTTCACTGGTGACGCAGAGTGAGACATGCCGAACAGTCAGCGCCACTCCCTGCAGTGTCTGACAGTTCAGAGAACTCCCTCACCACCCATACGTCTTTGTGGTTTGAGAGGTCTGACAAGATTGCCCTCAAAAGTGGAAAATTAGGGAAAGCCCAACTCTATTTCAACATCAGCTGTTGGTTTAAAATGCCAACGCACAGAGAAAGCAAACCCACGAAGATACGGGAACTGCAATGCAACTGTTGTCAAGGTAAATGCAAACAACACAAGGTTTGTAAGCTGAGGCTACAATTAGAAATATTTCAGTTTTTCCTTCCAGTTTATCAGGACCTTTATTCATGAGGAGGCTGGAGGGGAAACGGCACAAGAGTTGCCTTCCTTGTGTGTACTCAGTGGATGGTCCACAAAGAGCTACCTCTCTTGCACTCAGGAGGAGGTAAGTCTATCATGCCCAAGAGAGATGGAGGACGCAGGAAGTATGTCAACCTCCGTGTGAAATGGGTCCTCAAGGGACTGATGAGCAGGGTCGAAGGCTTTCAACAGTGTTAATGAGCACGCTTCTTCACAGCCATTATACTCTCCTGCTACTTGGCATCTGTGGTTAAATCCATGGATGTTTGATATGTTCAGCACTGAACAGGAAGAGTTAAACAGTCTCATTTCTCCAAAGGAAAAAAAAAAAAGTCCCTTGTCTTCAGAGTGTCACATATTTTCAAGTGTCTCCACACTTGAATATCCACCTGGAAGCCTTTTGGGTCGGCTGCTTAGTGCCCCTGAAATTCACAGCTGTAAACAATGTTATGAAGCACCATGGCTATTCAGTGTTTTGGAAGGAGCAGATGCCTGGAGTTGAAACATGCCATTTGCAGCAGCCCTTTGAAATACAGTGGAAAGGCAGTCAGCTGTTGTCCTTAAACAAAGGGAATAGGAGAGAGCAGACTAAATCATTTCTGGTCTTTGCCTTCAAATCCAGCCATTCATGAAGCCTTCTTTTTACTCAAAACGCAGCATGCCTTGAGATTTTGCCATCTGCTCTCTCTCCTCTGAGGAAACGGCTGCTTCATTTTACCTCCCTTGCAAAAATTAACATCATAACAAGGAAAGCACTTTGCTGTACTGGTTTGCAGTACACCATGAGGCAAAGTGACCCAAAGTCCATATCCTTGGCCAAATTTGTCAGTGTCTTGGCATCTATGTATTTATAGCCTCTAAAAGGTATCCACATGAAGTGATATATGAACTGGAGCAGCAGTGCTGGAAAGCCACCTCTCTGTGCTGAAGGGTCCTCTTTCCAGAGGGAGTCGTTACCATCGGCTTTTTAGTGTGGGAACTTTAATAACTGCATGTTGTTATATCTTGAGTCATTGCCTGTATGCCAGGTTCATGTTGTTTTAACTTTCTGGAGGAGACGAGTGTTGTAAGCCTCTGTACCCCGGCCAGCTCCAGCATGGGCATTGCTACTCCACCCACTGAGCTCTCTCTGCCATTGCAGCAGCAGATGTTCTTCATGGGTTCTGTTAACCTGTTCCCCTGCTGAAGAAAAGCCTCTGTGATCGCAGGTCCATGTGTCTTACTAATCCACATCACTTGCTGTTGGCAGAGGCTGTTACTCCAGAGAAAGGTTCATCCTTCCTCTGAGCAGCCATGGGAGATTATACTTGTATTGAGTATCCTAAAGCTGTTGCCCCTCTGGAGGAAGATGGGATGACTTCCCTCCATCCATGGAAATCCCACGCATGGAATAACACCAGGAACAATCCCAGATTACGTGTTGAATGCCTGGATGTTCCCATCTGACCCACAGGTCTGCCAAAGGTTTCAAAAAGGCTGTAGCCTAGCAGTATTTGGGATGGGATCCACAGCATGGTGCAGACTGGCAAGGTTATAATTGCACCCATGTGGCTGAGGATGCCATGAAATGAAGCATGGCAGCTAAGAGAAAGAGGAAAAAAAATGCTGATGTGGAGACAACCCTGGAAAAAAAATGCTGATGTGGAGACAACCCTTCAGCACCTCCTTCCTCACCCAAATTACAACAGCAAGGTCATTTCTGGTAGTACTCATACCATAGGAGTACTCACAGCTAGGAGTTCTCCAACAGCAGAAAACAAACCACCTGCACTGAGGGGTCTGAAAATAAAAATTGAAGCAGGGGTAGATGAGCAAAACCAGGATGGCACAGTCATGGTCAGACATAGCCCAGAATACAGAGGCAGCTCTCAAGCTGCTGCCCAAGCAGGACATAGTGGTCAGCAAATTGCTCAGGAACAACAGGACAGGGCTAAGTTTTCAAGAAGGATTTGAATCTCAGCTGAGTTGTTGAGGTAGAGATCATGGAGACATCACTTCATGCTTCAAGTGAGCTAGAGCGAACTTACTGAGATATTTGTATGGGATCATGCCAAATGTCCTGTACAGGACAAGATTAACCCCACCATGAGCAGGACGAGGAAATGGAGCAGTAAAGAGGTGTTAAAATGTTCCACACCAGCCTTTGTGAAAGTCAGCTGGTATTAGGTGCAGTAAAAGGCAATCAAATAAAGGCAATCAAATGTTAGTCCAAATGGAACTTGGGTTTCTTTTTGTAAGGCCCAATCTGGTACTGCTTTGATATAAAATAGGGAGGGAAAGGAAAAAAAGAAGAAAAAAGAATAGTGTTTGATTTCCTCATTAAAACTGAGGTCCGTTTGTTTTGGATGAAAATTTTCTCTGTACAACAATGACTCACAAGCTGCAAGTCAAGGAAGAAAAGAAGAAATAATCACCAGGGAAGGGAAACACAAAACCAAAAAACCCCGAAGTACTTCAGCTCTATGGGGCTGAGAGAATGAGTGTGTATCCTGTGATGCACTTGGCTGTATGCAAGTGGTTTTCCTCTTGCGTTTCCATCTCAGTAAAATTAGAGGTTGGAGCTCATGGGATGTGAGTTCAGCTTCTGATTCTTCAAAGCTTCCTGTGAGGCATGGGACGAATTCTCAAATCTCTTTAGGTCTCACCTGTAAGACAGTAATAACATTCTTTGTCTATTTAAATTACTGCTTCTTCCTATGAATTTCTAGCAGGCCTAGAGTAACAGGGCCCTAATGTATCATTAGACTCTCTAGCTGCCACTGTGCTATGAATAATAATGCTTATTAATCATAATAAACACGTCAGCACTGTCAGAGAGTGTGCACGGAGCAAGTAGAGCAGTGTCTGACAATCACATCCTGCCATGTAAAGCTTGTGGTGGAAAATGAGACTCATTCTGCAGATAATATAAAACCCAGGGATGGCCAAAGTCTTCCTGCAGGCAATATTGGAGGAAAAGAGAAAAGGTCAGTTTTGTTCCAAAAAATAATGCAGCAGTATCCCATGTGGTGTGTCCCTCTCTAATGTGCCAAGACAGCTCCTGACATTTACAGACTGCAGTAGTAAGGGATCTGAGTGTCCAGTCCAAAATATATATAACAGTAGTAAATCCTAACTTATATACTGAAATTACCTAAATTTATTCATTAAGTTTTCTTGCCAGTTGCTCTCCTCTTCTTCCTCCTCCGTCCAAGTCACCATTTTAGTGAAGAGGTGATGAAGGGCAGAATTTAGGCCATTCAATCCAATGATCTCAGTTACTGGCCCTCCACCTGTGTGCCAGCAAGGGATGGACCAGGTCCTATTTATGAATCACCATACCGAGAGAAAGGTGGAATGACAGCCCACCTAGGAGAACGTCATACTTGGAATGCTCAAGAAGCTGATCTTATGGTACGGCACAACTCAAAGTGGGCCAGGTTACCCCACGTTGGGCCTCATTTGCCAGAGTGGTGTAAAAAAACAGAGACCATTCCAAAAACAGCTGTGGTAGGATCCACCTGTGCCCCTACAAAATAATTGCTGCTGCATGCAGCAGGGAGGTCAGTTCATAATTTGGACTGTTTATACTAAAATGAGACAGATAAGTCCTTTGAAGCTCCTGGAGTTACTTGGGATTTCAGCTGGTGTAAAAGAGGTCAGAACCTGCTTTGGTTGAATCTTTTTGCTTGATCTATGCTGGAGATACTTGCTGCAGTGTTAGTCATCCTTGTGTCCTGAAGAGACCTCAGAGCACTTTCTATTAACCAGAACCTCCTGCTGGGAGGGCTGGTTTGGGGAACAAATAAGAAGGAAATTCTGTATACTGAGAAAGACGCTAATCAAACCGAAACCTGTAAAAAAAAAATGGTTTGCTGTGGAATCAGGAAACAGTTTTGCTTCTTGCCTGATTGCCTATGGGTAATTACAAGTGGCTGATTTATTCTGCTCTGGAGCGTGCCTGATCCTTTGCTCTGGTGTAATCCATTCCTGGCCACTCCTGCCAGCCCCACCGGTGTGGGAGCCAGTCTGGAGCAGGGCCTTTGGCCACTGCCACAAGGCAACTACCGACACCAACCTCTGTCTTTCTGTGGCAACATCTCCTCAACTCTGCAGCCCAAGTCAGGAACCATTGGCCTGAACGGAGGAAAGTGCATTAATGCTCATTTTTGTATTAAATTCATATCAAGTTTTTGTTATTTTAAATGCTGAAAGGAGTTGGGCACTCAAACCCCACTGAGTATCTGTGGGATCTAAAGACCCAGTTCTCTTCTGCTCTTTCACAAATCCGAGCTTCAGAGGTGTCCCGGTATGTGAACTCAGTCAACATGTCACATATGTGTGCCTTTATAATTTTCTCATTGTGGCATTGCCAATACCTTTGTGTGTTTCAATCACTCCCTGTTTGTTTCGAAACAAAACAAATGTTATTTGCAAAGCATGTCTGCTCAAAGCAATTCTCCAAACTGTTCACATTGCGTGCATCACCCATGCCAGGAAAATGTCTATTTATCCATGCAAAAACCATTTGTGCACCCTACCTTCATAAATCTCTCATATTCAAGTTGTGGCCCAACTCCTCTGTTATGTCAGAGGACAGCAATAATGCATTCACTGCTGTGTTCCCACTGCTGCTGACAGACAGCAACAGCCACGATGAAAAAAAAAGCACAATTACTTAACACATGCCCTTGCAGGAACAATCCCTGGAATTTCCAGCTGCGGCCACACTGTGCCAGGCTCTCGGTACACCTTGCTAATCTCCCAGCACGAGCATTTCTGCAAGGAGGGAAATACTGCTTAGTTCAGGCAGGAGAACAGCAAGGCAGAAAAACAAAGCCTTGCCCTAAGCCACCATTTCAAATCCGTGGTGGAGACTGTAACAAATGTCAGTAGATTCCCAGTCCTTTGTTTCAGCCACAAGGCCAATACTATTTTTGCAGTGACTTCAGTAGCTCACTAAGACCAATTGACTGTAGCATCCAATTCATCTTTTTTACAAGCTTTGTGGCACTATGGTTTGCCAACGATCCCAGAGTGAACAATAATTTTCACTTTAACCATTTTTCAGCTGCGGCTATCAAAGACATAGGTGGATTGAAATAACACCACATGGTGCATCTGTCATTTTTCCACCTTTTTCATTGTCTTTGATGTGGGAGCTGGACCACTGTGTCCTCCATGTCAGTACATCATCTAATATGTTGTTTAAAGAGTTGCTGTAATGTCAATACTAAAGAGTGAAAACGTCAGCTTATGTTTTATCTAGACTGAGAGCACAAACGCTTACCCTGCACTGCCTTCAGGAGAAGCAACCATGCCCAGGACCACAGCCGTGGTGCCAGCCAAACCATGTCTGATCCTGAGATGTCACCCCTGACATACAGGTTTGGAGATGCTATCTCCCAAACACAAATGTCAAAATGGTGGCACTCATCCAAAAATCAGCCCCCGCTTTTGCTAAATGTATGAAATATCCATGAATGTTTTAGAAGCAGACCAGGTCCTTTACAGTGGGCTTTAAAAAAGAAAATCTGGGGTAGGGAGGAAACAATTTAGAAAGAGGTGAAGAGGGCTGAGAGGGGGAGAAACCACCCTGCTGGCTGTGCCAGTGGTTGTGTGTTAATATGGTATCGCCACGAGACCAGCTCTCTTCCTAAAACAGCCTTATTTGGGGTTAGCGTTGAAACAATGTCATCTGCTATTGATCCTTTCCAACCTCTCTTAGCTGCCATTTGGCTTCTGCTCCCTACATGATAAGGGTCTCCGAGAGCCATGCAGACGGAGTGGGAGCATTAACACTGGTGCCTCATTACAGACCATGTTACCAGGGTCAGTTAATGCCCGACAGCACATATAAGCAGACTTTCAGCAACATTTTGACATCCTTTCAGTTCTTCACCACAGCATATAACAAGAAAACACCAGACATCCCTGACATCCTTCTAAATATTGCAGAAGGAGGGTCTGTTCCTAAAGCCCTTCCCAATCCCAGCTTGCCACCCAAATGAATAGCAAGCATGAAGCACTGGGTTATCTCCTCTCCTCTTGGAAGCATCACCCCACTTGGCCAGTAGAATGGGTGGGCCTAATAAGATCTATTTTGGATAATGTGTATGACAATATGGAGCATTTCAGGGGTTTTTTTTTTCAATTTCCTGCTGGATGAGATTACTTCTGGGATGCTTCTGTAGCTTTTGGCTCTGGCTAAATAGCAGGAGAAATCCCAATAGCAGGAGTCACCATGCTCTTGTGCACTTGTGAATGGAAAATTATGTGGCTTCATAATCACAGGAATATAAAGACCATATGTGGCGTGCAGAGCTCCCACACATCCACATGAGAGTGGGTCAATGCTAGCCAAGAATTCTGAAAGCAGAATTATCTGTATTGTGTTTTACTTTGCTCTAATACTGAACGTAAGTGGAGAGGGGAAGAGAAAAGACACAAATGAAAGAGAATGTCAAGAATAATGAAAAAAATGTATGTTCCAGGCTCAGAGAAATTATTTTGACACCAGCTTTCACATTTTTTTATTATCACCCCTTTGGGCAAAGTCATTCGAAAGGACAAACAGAAAATCATACTGCAGACTAAGATACAGAACCTGCTTCTCTTAGCAGACTGGATGTGACTGATAAAATAACACCCCAGAACCCAGCCATGGCAGAAAACAAAAAGGTTGTTTTAAAATATTGCTGGTTTAGTAAGCAGTGAGATTGGTGATCCCTGTGTTACTAAGAGAGTTGCCTTACCCTAATTTTTCCCCAGTGTTAATACAGGCAGATTGAACAACCATATACTGAATGTGATAAGCACCTGCCAAGCTCTGCTCCAGGACCCACCAGAGCCATCCCTAATGAGACCTGCTTTGCCCTTGAGTGTGTCTGTCCCCCACGGATGCTGGAGAGCTGCCCACAGTCTGTGCAGAGGGGGCTCTTGTGTTTCGAAGAGCTACGTGTGTGTTGTGGTTTCGGTTTCAGCCCAGCCGGTAACAAAGCACCACACAGGCGCTCGCTCACTCCTCACCCGCTCCTCTGGCCATGTTGGGATGAGGAGAAAATACAAAGGCAGGCTCGTGGGTCGAGACAAGGACTGGGAGGGATCACTCCCCACTTATGGTCACGGGCAAAAGACAGGCTCAACTTGGGGAAGAAACAAAATCCATTTCATTTACTACAAATCAAATAAAAACCAAGGGTATTAGGAAGGAAAACCAAACATCAGAACACCTCCCCCCACCCCTCCCGCCTTCCCAGCTCAACTCCATTCCCGGTGCTTTCTACCTCCTCCCCCCGGCGGCACAGGGGAACAGGGGATGGGGCTTGTGATCAGCTCGCCACACATTGTCTCTGCCGCTCCTTCCTCCTCAGGGGGAGAATTCCTCACTC
>VYZV01020515.1:39576-57498 GCA_013401275.1 Pandion haliaetus | reverse complement strand
TGGGAGGGACCCCACGGTGGAGCAGGGGACGAGTGAGGAATCTTCCCCCTGAGGAAAGGAGCAGCAGAGACAATGTGTGGCAAGCTGACCGAAACCCCCATCCCCTGTTCCCCTGTGCCGCTGGGGGGAGGAGGTAGAAAGAACCGGGAGTGGAGTTGAGCCAGGAAGGCAGGAGGGGTAGGGGGAAGGTGTTCTGATGTTTGGTTTTCCTTCCTAATACCCTTGGTTTCTATTTGATTTGTAGTAAATGAAATGGATTTTGTTTCTTCCCCAAGTTGAGCCTGTCTTTTGCCCGTGACCATAAGTGGGGAGTGATCCCTCCCAGTCCTTGTCTCGACCCACGAGCCTGCCTTTGTATTTTCTCCTCATCCCAACGTGGCCAGAGGAGCGGGTGAGGAGTAAGCGAGCGCCTGTGTGGTACTTTGTTACCGGCTGGGCTGAAACCACGACAGAGGGTTTTTAATCCTGCTCATTACATGAACCGTGGGAAGACCAAACAGGTCAAGCTCTGCACATGAGTAGAAGGAAACCTTTGTGGAACCTGACGATGTTTAGACATGCACTTAATGTCTACAGAGACATTTCTGGTCTCACCACCAAGTCATACCTCATGGTGCCCTAAAGAACTGTGTTTCTAGCTTCTCTCCCCACCCTTTACCCCACTTACTATCTAAAATCCCTGTGTCCCCATTTTATCACTATGTTATACTCTCTCACCCAGAAGGTACCTAAGACAACAAGATGCACTTGAATTCTCAGAGCCAAGGCCTAATATTTTGACTTGGATTAAAACCTACTTCATAAACAAAGCTAATTTTTGTCTTATTTTCTAGGGGAAATCTCACTGAGATGTGTCTTTTAGCTTTTATCCAGATCCAAGGGGAGCACATCTATGTAATAAAGGAGTCCTGAACTCACAGTGCTGCCCATACATGGCCAGCACTCTTCAGAATGAGGTCTCTGATTTGCACGTTAATGGTTGCTCAGGGAGAACAAAATGGACTTTGAAACCTTTGTCAAGGCCCACAGTAAAGATTCAATGAAAAGGATGATTCATGGCAAGAAGAAACTTTTCAGAACAAATCAATCCTTCCACCAAAAGACACTTTTTGGGAGAACATAGGCTTGAAATTTAAAGAAACTATCTTGTGAAAAATGGTTATGGAAGGACGTATCTAGTGTTTGAAATATCTGGCCTTGCTGTGCTTTCACCAGCTGTTGGGCTGGTGCAGGTGGATGGCTTTGCTTGGTTAAGTCAACGTGATTGTCCTTGTAACACTGTCCATAGAAAGAAACTGCAAACCGGCACACGTCACAGCTGAGCTTTCATGAGCAGCAGCAAAGTGGCACTTAGAGCTGAAGGGTGACAAGGAAATGGAAAATACCTGAATTTGGGGATAAAAAAGTCATGATAAGCTCATGTGGCTGCGTTCTCAGCTTGAGTCCTGTTTGGGGTTTGTAATTTTTAACTGAGTCCTGATCTCTCTGGGTGGAGACACGATCCAGAAGATAAATTCTGGTTTTGAAGTGTATTTCCATGAGTAATGCATGAACTTTCCAACTTAGCACTGGTTTTTGAACACTAACTGCAAGTTTGCAGTTTTTCATCAGAATCAAAGGCGAACAACAAAATGTAATTTGCACAAAAAATGTATTCAGGTTGTCACTGAAGAGCAGGACCAGGATGGAGCTCCTAAGCTCCGCACCCTGATGTTCACATTACAATAATAGTGAAGGGAAATGAAGAAATAGGGAAAAAATAATCTCGCTGCATCAGTGTGTAACTGTGCTATGTTTTATAGATGAACGGTAATGCTTAGTGGCTTCAGAATAGAGCGAGGAGCTCAGGGTCTCTGTTGAATGTCACAATTGAGCACTGTAGTGCTGTATTTTTTATATAATTTGAATCTGTGAAGGTCTAACTCGCTCATGCTTCAGCCTCTGAAGTAAGGAGCATGAGTGGGATCACAGAGTAAGAGCAAGTCAGTGAATTTAAAAGAAAAATAACATTAGTTGATCTGAATGTGGTATCAGTCTAAAACTCTCATGGACGGCTCCTCTCTCTGTTGCACTCAGGCTAAGAGTGGCTTAGTGAATTCACAGATGTAAACTGCTTTTAGATTTCTATGGGAGAGGAAAGCAGGTGTCAAACATTATTATTTACACTACGTAATTACGTAAAGAAAATCCCAGAATCAGATCTTTGTTCTACATTTGCAAATGTATTCCCTTAATGATCTCTTTTCAAGCCTTTCGAGCTATAAATAGGTTTATAAGTTTAAGAGCTGGAAATAAGCCACCAGCACTGTGACTGACTATTGTGAGAAGGTTTTATTAATTTTGGGTTGGGGGAAGGGGCTAGGTTAAATCAGAACGGGGCAGACACGCTGAAACCAGCCTGTGCCTGTTTGGGAGGAGACCATGGGCTGGGATCCACTGAGGAGAGGAGGCAAGGAATGAAGGGAATAGGGAAGAAAAGCAACACAGAATCAGTGGGACCAATATGATATGTGCCAAATGTTAAGGTTTTTGAAAATAAGCAGAGATAACTATAAAAGGTCTGTGCCTAGCTAGATAAAAATAGTTATAGGTTATGTACACAGAGGAAAAGCACAAGCAAATAGACTTATGCTGTAGGAATTTCTTTATGCAAGTGGTAAGGGCCTGTGTTCTTCGCAGCTGAAAATATTACACAACCAGTCACCATCTTTGCAATAAAGGGCCAGCGTGACCAAGCAGCAGCAGCATGTGAGAAGTGAGTAGCTGTTGTGGAAATCAGCAAGTCCACAGTAAAAGCCATGACACCAGCTGGAAATGAGGCAGGACACAGTTATGGTTGGCTACCCTCCCTTTTGCTGCCATCAGCAAGCTCTGAGATCACAGAGTGGTGCTGAGGTGAAGCAGGACTGCTGAATTAGGATCGCTTCCCTCCCCAGCAATATGGAAATACTCTGCTTACCTTGTCAACTATACAGACTTCAGGTACGGAACTGAGGACATTATCTGCTTGGAGCAAGACAGCATCTGGAAGGAACACAGCAGAATGCTAAAGCATACAGCATCCCACCAGTGCTTCTTCCAGGAGTGGAGGCCAGTCTTTAGGCTTTAGACCCTTTTAGGCCTATTTGACAAAACCTTTGTAGCTTCTTCAGGCCACAGCTTTGGTGCTACTCATTAACAATTTATTAGAGACTAACCAGCCTTTCTCTATTTGCAGAGCAATGTTTATTTTCACATTTTTAACTTGCAGAACAAACAACTGAGCAACTGTGTCACTAAGGACATTTCTTAATAAGCTGTGCTAGCAAAAATAATGCTCATCATCCACAGAATCTCGGATGCATACATTTCTCTGGCCAAAAACTGTCTGAAAGGGACTTTAAAGCCATCTTCCTTCAGACCTGCTCACAAGAGTAGAAGATGGAGGTCTACAAAATGGCCCAGACTCTGTGCCCAGTCTGACTCCTGCTGAAGACACCAAAGCAGCCCTAGTGACTTCTGCAGGACATGCTCTGTGCTAGCCCTCGGTTTATCACCCACCTCCTCCGTCTTTCACCAATATTTCTAATGAAATTTGCTCTTAACAACAGCTACCTGATAGGGTTTCCTGTTCATTGCACCAGGATTCTGTGGCTCAGTGGGACAACCAAGTTTTTTGCTTATGCTAAGTGAGATACAAGGGCCCACGGAGGCAGGTAGAGGTTATGGGGAATGAGGTGGCAGTGGAACAAGGCAAGTGAAAGAGGTTTTTTGCAGCTTATTTTTTCTCTTCCTTTTCTGGCAACGATCAGTTAATAAGACACTGCCCAGGCTCTTAAGTGATTTTAATCTCGGTAGGTCAGAGTTGTTTTTCAGTCTTTAAATACAGAGAACAGAGCAGTTACCAGCCCTTACAGCCTCACGCAGTGAGTCCACAAGTGGGAATATCTCTGAGCATCCTGCTCCTGCACAGCCAGTCTGTTCCCAGTCCCACTGCCATCTTGTCCCAAAGGACACAGCCAAACCCGCCTGAGGCAGGGTTTGGGGGTGACAAAGCAGTACAGAGGGAAACCTCACATCATCACATCATCTTAGTGTATACAAGTATACAATGTATAAAAGACCACAGTCCCGTCTTCTGCCAGGGGCTTCCCAAAGTGCTGATCCCCCCTACTAGTAGCAGAGGTTTGCAGGAAGACATAGACCAGAGCCAGGCAAGCAGTGAGATGGGAAAGAGGAAGGAGAGGGATCCTTTGCTGCCAGCTGGGAAAGGATCGCAAGGGGAGATCCACTCCCTCTGCCTGGCTGCTGAGAGGATGGTGCTATGAGGGCATACGTGAGAGTCTGACAGTGGAGGTAGATGTTGCATGAGGACCGGCTGCCATTTCATCATGCCAAGCCAACGTGGTTGTATGCATACACTGATTACTCCCTGCTCAGAGTTGCCGTGGGAGGCAGGTTTATAACTGAAAAGCGCTTCTCACTGCTGAGTCACCGCTTGCTGCTGATGCACTCCCCAATCCCAGGCCCCTTCAAGGATGGTGAAATAATGGCTCCAGAAGTGCTTTTGAAAGGTAGAGTGCAAGTGAAGAAATCAGGATGAATTCTCCCTGGAATGGGAGAGGAAAGTGAGGATGAGGAAAAAGGTAAAGTCATGGGACTTCAAAAATTCGAGTGGCTCATTCTTTGGATAGAACTTTTGAATCTCCAGTGTCTGGTGTAATTTTCTGAGAAGTTGAAGACGGTCAGCATGGGATCCTCAGATGTTTGAGTACCTCAGAAAATCAGACCAATCATGTCAAAATCACTGTTTACTTAAGAAAATGTGGGCTCTGCACATTACATTAGAAGCCTATTGTCAATAGCCCCAGAGTTACACTTACTAAACAGAAAATGCTTGTGCTTTTTCAGTCATCGGAATGGTATCGTAGATTCAGGGCTTGGCTGCTGTTGGAAAGAGCATAGAGAGTAAAATGCGGTGTAGATCCTACTGGGTAACACATTCCTTAATGGCATTTTTAAAGCATTCCACACTGACAATAAAATACAGAAAGAGGGAGAACAGAGGACTGCCTTCACTGAAAATGGAAGGGGAAAAAAAAAATAATCACAAGAGCTTTTCACTGATGTGGGCTGTGGCATCACTCTATCTGCTGCTCAGAGCAGACATTGTTTCCAAAATATACACAGCACAAATCCAGCAGAGCAAAACTTGAATAGCTAGTCATGGTCCCCTGGATTTAAATAGGTTGCCAACTCCCTATGGAAAGGGACACCAAAAATAACTAAATCTGGATCACTGGAATATTCCAGTTGTCCCTCAGATAAACAACCTCTGCAGAAACATTCGATTTCCAGCAGTTTCCCACTGAAACTACAAAGGTCTGTTCATGGTGCCCAGTGATACATGAAACTGTTGATCCCATTCTCAGGATGATTAAGGGGTATTTATTTGTTGTTACCCCTTGAGAAAAGGGTGTGATTTATCACAAAAGAATGGTGAATTTCACAGGACGGTACCAGGCTCCATATGGTTGTGATGGAAAGGTCAGCATTGAGCAGGCAGTGTTTTGTACGGTCCTGGAAATGTTTTAGGACAGTATTATAGCAAGGTGAAATTCAGCCTCCATTGAAGTTGATTCCAAACTCCTGTTGACTTCACCGGAGCCAAGTTTTCTTCCAAAGAATCCCTGCGTAGTATTTTAGCTCCCTGGAGCTTTGCTTTAATAGCAAAGTTTTCTCCACGGGACTAGAAAGAGAGAGGAAAAGAAAGGGAAGTGAAGGTGCGTGGGAGAGAGAGGAATCAAAGCCTCCCTCCCCCATCCCTTTCATGGGGTGTAGCTCCTGATTATACCCTCAGGCATCCACATCTCCACATTCTTCTCTTCCTTTTGCTCTTACAGGTCTCATCCCTTCAGTGCAAAGGAACCCACAGGCAGCCCACTGCCTCAGCCTCGTAATGCTCCACCACTGGCACTTCTTACTCAGCGGGATCAGCGAAGTGCCTCAACAGCATCCTGCTTTCTTTTTCACATTTATACTTAGTCTTAAAATGTTTAAAATACTGACACGTGCCTGCTTCACTGCTTTGCACCCACAAGTGAAGTGAAGACGATGACTTCTTCCAAGTGAGTCCTGCTGAAGGGCCAGCTTACAAATGGGCTTAAGTGGGACTTCAGCTGAGGCATCCTACTAAGATCTGTCACCAATCCTTCAGCATGTTGTAGGCAGTGAGCGCTGGAGAGGGAGAGGGAAGAAATGCAACAGGTAAGTGTATCCATGACAATCTGTTTCTCATTAATGTCTTGCCTTTAATCACAAATAATCAGAGCCTGACTTAGTCCCCAAACAGGAAACTTCTTTCTCTTTTCCAAAATATTTTTGATTACAAACTGTCATTAGATAGTCTTGCTACCTATAGACTTGGCCAGGTCTCTCTGATTTGACTTCAATGACAATCTACAGCCAGGCTGTCCACAGCCAAACTGTGTGAAATAAAAGCAATTTTCTTATTTTGGTGAAAGATATTTGCTATTTCAGTTACATGTGACTGGTAGCACTTTGGGAGAATGTGGCACCTTTGGTTTCAGAAGATGTTTTGCCAAGAAATCACTGCTTGGAGAAAAGCTGCTTGCAGCAGTGCACCTTTCAGTCCTCTCCTCCTCCTTTTTTAATTTTATTTTTTTTTCAGGAAATCATAATTCATACATCTTGGGGAAGGGGGGAGAGCTGCATTTGTAAGACCTGCAAGGAGAGCCACTGCTCCCAGAGAGCTACTGCAAACACATTGCAGTAGGCGAGGAGCAGCGCTGTCTATCACTGAGACCAGATCCCCCCAGCCAGCTGATGGTGGTTTCCTGCTTCTGGGACAGGCTAGAGCAATTGGTTTGTAATCCGATTTAATTTTGGCCAGAACACAGCCCGGGAGACTCACTGCTGAACCATTTCACTTTGACAGCTGGCAACAATTTGTGGACCACAGGAATGCCTGCTGAGCTTTCCACTCAGAGGTGGATACAGGCTTTCGCAGAGCTTGCCAATGTGAGAGACACCTGCTCCTGCTTCCCAGCTCCCAACTGGAGATAAAAGCCTCAGCGTCTCTTGAGACAGAAATTTTCCTATTGCTTGTGAAATGCAGGAGCCCCCAGCATATAAACCATCCCTTGTTCTTCTTTCCTTCTCTATTTTGACCATTGCAAAAAATAATTTGAGAAAAGTCTGCTTTAGTTTCAAGGACTAAGTTTAGCTGAGAGGATCTTGCTCCAGATCAAGGCATGGAAAAGACTCAATTAAATCAATGCAGTGCCATATCTACAAAATCCTCATTATCAGATTTCACATACAATATGCTGTTATCACAATAGGCAATTCCTCCTCCCAGCATTGTAAGTGGGAGTCTTGCTGCTAGCATCAAAAGAAAGTGTACTGAATCCTGAAGAAATAAAATAGCAACCTGGCAGAACAAGGCTCAGCCATTAGATAGACTGCAATGGTATAAATAAGCATGCACATCTTGAAACATTAATGCTCCAAAAGCTCTGTTTTACTGGGATATCAGAGAGACAGGCTGACATAGCGTTTCAAAGAGCTTATGCTGCAGCAGCCATGCATGTAACATGCCCTCTGTGTATGGTCCACATGGGAGCAGGAAGACAAGGTTTCATACAACAGTGTGGCACAGATGCATTACAAACCACCGTTCCTCCTTGGCACGCTCAGCTTCTTGCCTGCAATGGAGGGATGGGACAGAGAAGGAAAGCAAGCCCAATGAGTGATCACAGTGGGAGAGAAATAACAAAATCTGGAAGCATATTTCCTATTTGTTCTTCGCTACCACTATCTCAGATTGCATTGGCAATCAATGCATGATTAATGCAAGGGAATAATATTATGCTCCTTGTAAAATTATTTCATCTAGCTGCATTTAAGTAAATTCATAAATAGAAATGGGGAAATGGAATATATTTATTGCACTAGCTCTGATAAATATTTTAAATGCACTGCTTGCCATCTTTGCATTTACTATATTACTTGGAAAGCTCAGTACCTTTAAGAGCAAAGTTGCTGAATTCAACTGAAGTTAAACTCTTGGCAGGTGACAGACAAACCAGCTCACTGGCTTCTCATATTACCTTATTTTTAATCATTGGTGCCACTGCAGTGCTCTGCAGTGTACTTTTTATTTTTATACAAAAATAATACATCTACATTTTTCAGTGAGCTACTCTAATTCAACAATTTGAATACAAAAGCTTCTAATAACAGGCTCTCCCTCAAAAAAAAATGCCACATATAGTCTATACTGTCAAATCATATGTGCCTGCTTAAAATATCCCACAGCCTCCAGACCTATATCTCCGATCACATCATGCTGTCCGCCTTTGCAGCCTGGGGAAGATGGGCTTTGCAATGTGCACTGAGAGTTGGGGAAAGCAAGTCAGTTCTCAGCTTCAGAAGCCCTTTGTGGGAAAGACAGAAACAAAAGATCCGACACGTTTGTCCCAGGGCAAGCTCCAGCTCAGTTTGGTTCTGCTTAGCTGAAATGCAGCCATGTGGCACAGGGCAGGGTGAAGCGTTCCCCCAGAGTAATGGGGCACCAAATTTTTAGGGTGTTGTGTCCTCTGTCACCTGACAATCTTAGGAAAAGTCAACCAGGCACTGGCTTTCAAGGCTGCCAGTATTCTTCTGATGAAGTCCAGCCCCTGTCTCTAACCACAGAAATGCTCTGAAGTCTTCAAGGAGTGGGAAAACATCTTGTACCCACTTGTTCCTTGGGCAGCTCTTCTCAAAACCCAGTCCTGCCACCACCCAGCTTCCCCATCACTCCCTCCTTCCACCCAGCTTTGTTACTCACACTTCACCATGGGGTTGAGGATTTGGCTCTTGCAAGACCATGGGTGTAAAAGAAAGAGCCCTTTTAATCGGAGGTTAGTGAGGGTAGAAAAAGAAGTAGCATGAGGTGAAAATAGAGCTGACATCTCCCCAGATCAGCCCTTGTCACAGTCACTCCGTCAGGAAGATCACATCTGAAAACAGTTATTTTTATTACCTCAGGAATAAAAGCATCAGCCAAAGAGCGCAGGGCAGGGCTGTCAGACCTCACCTCCTTTTTGCTTCCCCCTTCTTTAAGAAAAGATATCTCCTGAATTCAAGGAATGCCTCACTTCTCTCAAGATGCTAATCATTACAGGATTTTTTTTAATTCTAAGAAATTATCAGGCTCCAATGTTGTGTTTTTTAAAATCTTGGAATAAAGTCACGTTGTTTCCCTTCTGCGTTTTTGCCCTGCAAATCCTGCAGAGCGAATTACGAGTTTTACACTCTGCTTCACAGTATTTTCTTCCTACTTATCTGAGCAATGTGCAAAAAAACCTGTCAGTAATGGTCTTGTCTCCGGTCATACATGGCTCAACTGGTCGCTCACTCCCTCCAGATGCCAAACAGAAACCGCATTCTCCATCCCACCATAGGTCGGTGCAGCGCATGGGGGTGGCCAGTCCCTCCGAGGCTGCGGTAGCCTTGTAACGAAGATAAGAAGCCAAGGGATGGAGTTCGAGCATTTTAGTCCGAATTATTCACTTCAGGCCACACGAAAGTGGCATGGAGGAGCAGGGAACCAAGCCTGTGGCTCCGCATAGTTCCCAGCAGAAAGGAGGGCAGGGATTTTATTCAGAGTAGTCTGTAATGCACCAGGTTCAACCAAGGGGGTTTGAGGTCCAGGCAGCTTTTCTCCTTGAACTACCAAGGGAGGCAAGGCAGTGCAGTACCATGCTTCATCATGGTGCAGGGTGTTATACCTTCTCAAGGCCTAATGCTCTCACATGAAGCAAAGAAGGAGGACAAAGTTTGCCTTCTGGGATCCTCTGCTGGTGTTGCCCCCGTAGCCCTCTACAGCAAGTCTGCAAAGATGAACATTGCCCTTTACTGGTAATCCCAGCTGTACCTTTACAGTTGTTAATTATTTCAGAGGAAAAATTAGATTCGCCAATCTAATTTTATTCTAGTGAAATTTTAGAGGCAATTAAGGGTTTGGGGGTTGGCTTTTTTTCATTTCCTATCTGGTACAGAGCAGCAGCTACAAAGACACTTTCATATTATCAGCTGTATTTCTCAAGCTGGACTGAGTGCCCTGTTAATGATACACCACTGGAGTGCAATGCAGACATCTCAGCTGGCTGCTGTCAGAGGTCCAGGCTTACCCTCACACCGCCCCCCCCACCCCGTTTTATCTCATAAATTGCCCTCCCCACTCTCTGTCGACATACTATGGAGCACACAATGGAGACGCAAGGAAAGGAGGGAATGGAGGTGGCATGTTTCCCTTCTCTTGAGGACAGCGTATGTTTGAAAAGTGACAGGATTTCTGAGATAAAGCAATGTCACGAGATGGCAGGGAAGGGGAGCAGTAGGGGAAGATTAAAACTGGAAAACTCTGTTTTCCAGAAAAGTCATTGGAGGAAAATGCTATTCCGATTAACATTAATCTGTCCCTCTTTTTTTAATCTCCAAGTCAGGATATAGGGCAGAGCAGAGATGAGGGAAACGGCAGCCTCGTCACCAAGCCAGTGCTGCAGCAGAGCTGATGGAGTATCTAGGTCAGCGTGCAGCAATTCTTCGCAGATGACTGAGATCTACAGAGCCAAAGGCCAGCCTTGACGGTAGAGCCAAGCGTTCCTTTTGCAACCAAAGGGCATAAAATCTGCTCCCCCTTTCAAGTGGCATAGCGGGAGGGGACCCTGCGCCGCAGCCTCTGTCGGCTGGAACTACCACCCATCGGCCCTGCTCACACACCCCTGCTTGGTGGAGCACAGGCTGGGAAATCAGCGTTGCCATGGGATTCGGATACAAAAGGCCAAAAGATGTGGATGTCAACCAAGTACCCAGATATCCAGGGAGGATATTTGCAGCCCTAAAACCAAAAATTATGTGGAAGCTGTCCTCTAAAAAACAACGTTTTGCTTTCTCACATGAGAGCAATGTCAACTGTTAGCCAGAAATAATTTTTGTATTTTAAATGTCTTCAGTTAGCTTTGAGGTTTATTGCATTTTACACAGGTTTTAGGGAAAGCTTGTGCACTCAAACACTTGTCTACTTTTTCCAAATATCCTACTTGGCCTAATGAAAGATATTACCTCTGCCGACAAACTTAAGAGTCCTCAGAAGACATACAGCTTTGGAGACCAGCACACTGCCCACTGGGCATGCACAGATCATATATCACGGGATCTTTCTCTCTCTTGCTGCTATGACTCAACCCACTGGGACAAGAGCATGAACAACATGTTTTGAACAGCATATAATGCACATTTAATTGTATTTATTTAGTGGCCATGGTTAGAATCAGATGTGGCTTTTGCATTTTTTCTGCTTGTAGACATGTTACATTAAAAAACTGTCTTTCCACTGCTAGCTCCTGCATAGGAATATACTCATATGGGGGTAGCAGAAAGTAAGAAGGCAGGAAGGACCTCCCATAATCTCCGTATGTTTTGCATCCTGCTAAACTTGCACACATTTGCCTACGAAGAAGGCAAAAAAAAAAAGGCTATTATGTGGCCCAGACAGGTTTACTCAGAGTCTGATGCAGTCAGGAGTATTGCAGTCCACGTGGTAAAACTGGTACAAAATGTTACTAACCAAAGACTTGGAAAGAAGACGAAGAGGAGAGGGAACAAAACTGTCATTACCCACTATTTTGACTGTTGAATCTGGACTATTCATAGTAACACACTGAGTGTATCTATCCAATTGCAATAACGAGTGACAGCTGACTATTTAGCAATTAGGTTTTCCTTCCCCACCTCTGAAATTAAGGTCATAACCTTTTCTATTTACTTTTGGGATGTGGTAAATTAGAGCTTTGGCTTCATTACAAAAATTAATTAAAATAGTCACACAATGGCACCATTCATCGCTGTGCTTGTCCCTCCCTGCAGTATGTCCTCATGTCAGCTCACTTTGGTTTTAGTCCCAAATTCCAGTACGTGCTAGTCTGCCTGTATTATTTGGATCAGTAGACTAGATTTTTCTTTTTGTTTATCTTCTTTGCTTCATTAGAAGGGCTCCTCTTGTTTCTAATTCTTCTGTTTCTGTTTTTGAAGAAACTGTACATAGCAGGCTCTCAGCATGATCTTATCTCCTCAAAAATGCTTTCTGGCCATGCAGTTTGCATCCGAACTTTAGCTTGGACTCATAGCAGAAACCTCTGCCTAACAATTTCTCCTTATTGACATCCCAGGTGTCTAGGTCTGGAAAAGAGGATCAGCATTCAAATTGTTTTCATCAGAATTTCAAAAACTAAACATAACTAAAGAGATAGGAAAAAAAAAAAGCCTGACTATTCCACACTTACACAGAGTTGGAAGCCTGCCCACTGAAATTTTTTTTCTATTATGTTTTATTTTTTTTCTAAACCATTTCTTTGTGAATGTAATGCTTGTTTTAAAAGCTGGACTTAGGGACTGGCAAAAAATAATGTTTTCTTTTATAGGAGAAAGTGTTGCATTATGTTTCACATGACCGTGTCCTGAGGTAGTTCAACACACTGAGTTCTGTGCGTAGCAATAAAAATGGATCTCAGAGATCTCAGGAATAGTGACCTACTAAAAATTGTTGCCTGATGGGAAGTACAGAAGAACTCGGCTTCATTTTATATCACACCTAAAGAGAGAAATGGCCAACAGAGGCTTGGACTAATGTATGTGCTGGAGATACAGCCCAACAGGCAACTTTGATATGTATGTGTAATTATACTGAAGTCAAAGTTGATATTGCTTTAAAGAAGAGAACATGAACTATTTGTAAAAGTGACACCTATTATAGGCTTCACTTCTTCAGAGCTTTTAAGCATGTATGTAACTGCAAGTATAACCTGATTTTTTTTAATTTGCTGCTTGTCTACACAGGTGTACTCAGGAAATTTTATCCAAATTAATTTAGGGCATAACTTGAAGATGCATCAGCTAAACAGCTTTAAAATGTGAAAGCAAGGCCAGTTTTTGTGGAGTGAATGTGTCCATGCCAGAACCTGAAACAAGGTAATGAAGCCAGTTTGAAAGAGGGTTCAGATCAACAGTTATGGATATTTAAACCTGTGTTGGCTGTAGATGAGAAACAAGAAGGTATCTACTGGGGAATGAGCATGGCAGTGGTTATACAGGCTGCCCCTTCTTTGTGAAACACAAAGAGGCAGGGTCCTCCTCTGGGCTAAAAAAAACTTTTATTGTAGGCTTAGTTTTCAGCCAAATCAGGTCCCTGCGTGACCCATCATACGGTGCTCGGAGCTCCGGTGCCAGTGACATGGGACAGCATAGGAAGGAGGCCATGGCTGAGCAGCGAGCATGGAAATATGCTGTCGGTGCTACTGTGGACTTGCACAGGATGAAAGTGCCCATGTAACCTCAGCCATGGGAACTCCCCTGGCCATTTATTGAGGTTCATCATGTGAGTTGCGATGACAGGAGCATTGCTTGGAAGAAGGTGATAGACCTGAGCGCCTTTTCTGAATCTACCAGCCTGAGATGGCAAATGTAAGCAAGAACATTTCACATAGCCACTACTGAAAAATGTGGCCTATCTGTAAAGCCCTTGATGTAACATGCAACCCCCGATTCTCAGCTTTTGTGCTTTGTGCACAGAGATAGCTGGAGAAGGACTTTTTTTCCTATTTGTTGGCAAGAGAGGAAGTGGAAGATTTAGTCCCTTAAAAATAAGGATCTCATCCTCTATGTGCTCTGAATGAATGACATCCCGTGTTGGACTTTGCTGAAAATGTTTTTTTTTTTCTTCTGAGAAAAGCTTACAGCTGAAAATGAGACCGCATTGATATTTTGCTGCAGAGTTGTTGCCTGTAGGTAGGCTTTAGATGGAGCTGTTCTATGGAAATCAATCCTGGTAAAGCAATAGCAGCTGTTATTTTGCCAGCAAGCAGAAGTGATTGCAGAGGTATCCCCACTACAGCAATGCTACTTGGTAATTTGAAAACAATTTGGGACATAAAAATAACCCAAATAAAGCTGGAGAACCACAATACTTTATTTCTTATGTTCTGAAACCAGAGACTGTAAACACCTGCTCCCAAAAAAAAGTGAATTCTCCCTTACCAGGTCTCCACCTCCATGTATGACCAGTGAATAATTAAGCCTCTTTAGATATAACGCAGATTTTTCACTAGTGATAAGGAGGGGTCACTATTTAATATTTGTAATGCTGTTGGGACAGCTGGTTTACATGGATCCTGTTGAGTTTGCTCCATTTTTCATCAATTCCTTTTGTCATCTTTCTGGCTGTATTGCCTGCCATCTTACCTCTCCATCCAACTAGGCATTGTAAAGTGAGCTCATCTGCTTTTATGGACAGAGCAGGATTGTACCTGGTGAGCAGCTTGAGGACTGAAGGAAATCATGTCAGGGACTCTGTCTCGTGGAAGCTCTTAGGCTCTTTTTCTTCAGTCTATAAGGAGGAAAACACCATCATTCTTCAAGATATAAATCATTATTAGAAAGCTTCAAACAGGGACAGAATGCTGGTTTCATTAAAAAAAAAGTATACATTTGTTTTTCAAGTTTATTAACATATTTTATGAAGGCTGGAGGATGAAAGATTCTGTGGCAATATAGTGGAGTATTATAATATTAATTAGCATCAATTTCTTCAGGAGGTAATTCAATTAAATAGTTCAGCCTTTAGCAACCTATTTTTAAAAAATCATATATCTTTTTGAACTGTCAACCACTTGAAGGAAGAGCCCTTGATTCTTTCTTGATTGTATGCTAGATGAGGCAATTTTTCCTTGGGGAATAATATTAGCTAAATTAGGAACACTGTAATTTAAAGGTGATTAAGTACCTTTTGTGATTGTTGTTCTATGACTTCAATCTGATAACACTTAAGTGCATGTGTAATCTAGTCTTCCACGGGGATACTCACATTCATAAGTGGGCTTAAATCTTTGTAAGATCAGGACCTAAATAAGCACCACATTTAAATGTTTTACGGGACATTGACAGAGTATGTATTTGTTCTGATTGCAGTGACATTTCATGCTCGTGCTTGCTGCAAAAACACTCAGAATGCTTTTAAAAATTGGGATTTTCATTTTACAGAAGGAGAAAGCAAGGCACAGGAATGTGAATGGATGCATTCTGGTCATAAGGCAGATCTGGAAACACGCTGCAGACTCGCTGACCCTCACAGATTTGTGCCCTGTTTCACTCCGGCTGTACTTTGTCCCTTGTTGCACAGCATGGGGGGAGCAGCAGGAACAACCCGGGCCAGGCAAAGTGACCAAGTCATTGCTCAACCTGCCCACTTACCTCTGGAGAAATTCTTTCCTAACCATCGGCCTTTTTGCAGTTTCAGTGGAGCAGGCTTCTTGTCAGCAGAGCAGCCAATGTGTTGAAGGATGTCAGAACATGGGCTACTATTGCGCCGCTGACAAATTTTAAGGTTGACATCTGTTGGGGGTTGCCGAGTAAGATGCACTCAGCCAACCCACTGTCAAGAAGTGGTGCTGGCATTTGCCCATGCACCAGGGTATTTTACAGAATGTCATCACTTGGTAATGAAACGTTCCCCAGTAACGACGGCTCATGAACACAGACATAGCCTTTGCCCATAACAAAGTTTTGCAAATCATGCTTGCAGGAAGTGATTTGCTAGGAATCAATCAAGCAGATCCCAGAAATAATGTGACAGATGGTAACCCGACGTTACCGCAACATCACCAAACTACTTTTTACTCGCACTTTAAACAACCATTTGGACTCGGGTCTTTAAAGAAAAATGTTAACTCTCACTCTACAGCTGGTTGAAGCTGAATTGTCATCCTGCAGAAAATACCATCATTAAAAATCACTAAAAGGCAGAATAAAATTAAAAGTCTGAAATTTCCTTCAATGCAAAAGAAAAAAAAAAGATTTCCGTTATCAAGACCCTATTTTGATGCCTTTAGGTTATATGTCCTTACTTTATTTTTAGCTGTGTTACGCTACAAACAAAAATTTGTAAAATTAACACAATCATTATTCTAGGTGATATAGACAATGAAAATTTAACAAAATAGATTTTGAAATAAAAAATACAGGAAAGAACAAATACTTCTGCATCTTGATTTTTTGTCCTACGATTATAAAGTTTGTTGAAATCATCATGCCTCCATTTTTCATGACCTAGCACCTTCTGAGAGAAAAATATTCCACCTGAACAGTTTTGATAAGGTCTCTCTAGGTTGTGACTGGGTACACTCAAGTTACGGTGGTTTAGCAAGGTACTCATCATAACCAGTGATGTGCACGGTTTCTCCTTTCAAATTTGCGAGGTAAAACCCCATTCTCTTACATTGTACGCCTAATTTACTTGTAATTTATCAAGGCTAGAAATGCTTACTTCATTTTTCTACTGCATACCCGCATGCTGTTTCATCACTGTATGAAGACTTGTTGCTTGCTACAAAGCAGACAGCCCTGCTTTATGAACTAAAGCATTAACATAGCCCTTAAACAACAGACTTTTCGCTACAGGAGGAGATTTTTCTCCCTCCTGTCCCATGTGCATCGTGCACTCTGCACCCTTGGAAATTCTTGTTCCCAGAAGGGAGGTTAGCCAAAATACTGCTTGTGCTAAAACAAGGATCGTCCCAGAAACGGAGCGGCTGAAGAAAGCAAAGTAGGCCACCAACTTTCCCTGCCGAATTGCTGGATGTGACTCTGTCCCAGGGGAACGCTGTGGCACTGGTTGTGTGACGGCACCCGAAGCTCTGCACGTGATGAGCAGGTGTCATTATCACAAGCCGCTGGGGACATTATCTGGGCTCTTCTTTGGGAGTGAGGCTCATACAGAGCCACAAAATGAATCGCTAGGTCAGACCTGGGTGGGCTGTTTCCTCCTGCCGTGAAGTGGGGACGAGCAGAAGGGAAATTTCTGCAGCAGGCCTGTGCTGCCACGGCCCCGCTGGAGGCAGGGCACCTCTCCAGCCTTTTCCTTCAGTGCCAAGTTAACACGGAGAATGTAATCTGTCACGTGCATGTACCTAGATACTGGCTGAAATGAAGGAAAATACGATGGGGCGCACCGGGGCTCTTCGCAGGCAGTTTGTAGTATAAATTTTAATAACTCAAACTTCTAAACTTCCCTCTCAGCCATGTTGTGCACGTACCTGTGTATGTATGTATATATGAAGATGGACACCCCCCTCCTCACTTCAAGGCCTAAGGCTTATTCTTCCATACTTAGATTTTCCTGGTTCTACACCTGGTTCTTGCTAAACGGCGTAGCAGCGCAGCCCATTTCCCCAGGAGCGTGGCTCTCCTGGGATTAGCAGCAACAGGATCTGTAGACCTCCGCTCCCCACAACAGATGAGCACTGCTTAATGTCCGTGCAATGGAGAGGCTCAGGGACCCTCTGTACGCTCCGTGTATGCTGCTAATGTCCCTACGTCAAGCACACGCATCAGTGACTGCAGGATGTGAGCCGCAGCCTGCGCGCATGTACAAATACGCAACGTGGACCATGCTGTTCTGCAAAATTTGGCAGAGTGACGGTGAAAACTGAATTACTTTCAAGAAACCCACGTTTTATACAACTGACTCCAACACCCTTCTACACCGTCGTGCATCTGTGGGACAGGGTGAATGAATGGCCCCACATAATCCACGATTAAAACTGCTGTTGCCTTTGCTACACCAGGGCTGTACCTTCCGTTGCTTGTAACTTTGCTGAGCACTTTCAGCTCAGCCGTTCTAAACCGGTGGGCCGAGGCCGATGTTCTTCGCCAGAAACGGCCCGATTTGGCCAATTTCGGTGACCGTCACAAAAAAAAAATACCTTCTTCGTCGAGTCGCTAAACATGCCGGGCGGCGCTTGCTGCGGGGGACGGGACCAGGCTCCCGGCGGGAGCACGGCCTCGCCGCCTGCACCCCGACCCTCCCCCCCACCCCCGGCC
>VYZV01020515.1:12568-28721 GCA_013401275.1 Pandion haliaetus | reverse complement strand
TTTTTTTACAGTGGGGGTGGTGAGGAAGTGAAACAGGTTGCCCAGAGAAGTTGTGGGTGCTCCATCATTGGAAGTATTCATGTTCAGTTTGGATGGGGCTTAGAACAACCTAGTGAAAGATGTCGCAGCCCATGGCAGGGGTGGTTGGACTAGATGATCTTTAAAGGTCCCTTCCAACTCAAATCATTCTAAGATTCTGTATATTTGAAATGAGGTAAATGAAACCAAAGTAGTCATGGAATAGGTGTTGTGTGCACCTCTGTGTCTTCATAAAGAGTGAAGCAAAATTTATGTTTCAGTCTGTTGAAAGATTGAAACTCTTCTGGTGAATGATTGGGAATTAGATGTAGCTTAGAAGCTTCCGTGAGACAGGCTCTTCAATTGTTTATTTTTCAACCTAGAAAGAGGCAAAGCCAACAAGCAGAATTCTTTGGATGGAGAAGAGCGACTGTGAACTTTGTGTAAGATGATGTTCATTCTCTGTTCATCTGTGTTGCAGGAGCTTTTGTGGCTTATTAAAGGACTAGGCAGTCCTATTCATGAGTCATAGACTTGGCTAAATCTGTGGATTGCCCAGAGGAACATATTAATGTTTAGTAGCGCTTTGTAACTCTTGCAGTTGTGGCTGGCCAAGTGCCCTTTTCCCCAGTTGACTACTGATTCTTTTAGAAAAGAGGAAAAATTTCCACTGCCAGATGTTAGCTGGGAAGCGAAACTGATTGTCAGCCATTCCATCTTCCCATGTGTTGAGACATCTGTGGCCGGAACCCTTTTTTTTTTCAGGCTGTCATTGTTTTCCTGTCCCCTTCCCCTCCATTTTTTCCTGGTTTTGCCTGTTGAAGGCGCCCTGAAAAAGTGATAGTCTCTATGTGCAAACCCTACTTGATTATCCAGGCCATTCTTTGTGTGTAACATCTGTGACTTTGTGTGGTGTCTAGCACAAAAAAGTCTCTTTGCTACTTGGAGGTAATGTAGTGAATGCCACAGAAATGAGACATTCATAATAATCCTTGTGATTCTGGTATCTAATAAAACTATATTAAAAAAATATTTTGTTTTCAGCATAATTTACTTTGGAGGGGTAGGTGGAGACATGCAGGAGCAAAGTTACAATTTTTTGTTCCAAAGATAGATGTATGGCATTTGGATCTGTTACTAGGGCGTGAAGCTCGATAACAGCGATGTGTGTTTGGGACTTAGCTTTTTAGCTGGTCATAGCGGAACAACTACACTGAGGTGGAGAAGTCCTAACTCCTGTAGCCTTTGCAGTGTGTTTTTCCATTTTATTGAAGTCTGCAGATAGATCGTTCAGTGCTGTTCTGGAAGGCATGAAGCTCTGGCTTTGGTAACCGGTGAGATAAAACCAAGGCACTGCCCACCTGGTCCCTTTCTCTCTTGTCTCTTTAGGTGGAACTGCCAAAATTAGATTCTGAATTTGCTTTACTGTAGAGCAACTCTCTGTCTTTTTCCCCCTATCCCAAAAGTTTAGGTGGGTTGTTGCTATGGTCAAGATACCAAACTGTTTCTGCTGCCTTTGTACTTGGTGTCCCAGCAAAAGCTGATAATAGGGCTGAAAAGCCTTTCTGATAAATGAAAGCACTTAAAAGAACGCTGCCAAGGGTTTTTTAGAAGATGCGATGTGTCTTGTCTGTGGGAGTTGTGGTGCATGGAAATAAATTATTAAAGGAAGTAAGTGTCTTTTCTCTTAATGGAAAAAGAAGAATCATAATTTCTTAGCAGAAGGAGTGACAGAACAGTTTTAAACTGTCAAGACTGCTGATATTAAAGTTGTAATCTTAAATACAACAATCTGGGTTCCTATTCTTGCCATTAGATGTAATCAATAACAATTTCAGTAAATATCCTTTGCTGCAAGTCTACCCTTCTTATATTGAGAAATCGCTGAGTTTCTTGTCTGGGTCTCTTCTCACTCCTGCTGCAGGATTGCTGACCTGAAAGGAAGGGAAAAACAAACTTCAATAAATTTCTTCTAGAGTTGTGTTTGTAGGGTGGCCATGCTGGTTCACACACACACACACACACACACACACACACAAAAAGTTCTTCATTCCATCCAGGGTTTAAATGCTCCTTCCAAAGCTGCCTGAAATTTGCTGCCAGTTAAAGTAGATTTGAATGGTGAGGAAGACAGACAAAAATTCTAACATCTGCCCACATCCATGGGTCGGGATGTTGGGTGGGATTCCACTGAATGAAGATGGTCCCCCTCTCCTTCCTGCCCCAGTTGCAGGCAGGGAGGACCTGTCCCCAGGAGCTGCAGCTATAGAGGATGCCATTTGGCCGGACACTGGTGGGCCTGGGTGTTGGTGTCTGGATCTTAAAGGTGCTTTGCCAGCTCAGCCTGGTGCCTTTCAAACACTCGTTGTGGTGCCTGTCCCAGAGGGAAAGTTGTTTCATGTCCCTAATTGCAGACTGGCTACATGGGTGACCAGCACAAGTCAACATTTTGTTTTTTGGCCCTGAGGCTGAAAGGTGGTTCCTTGCCTGTGTTCAGCATAGATTAGCTGGAGCTAGGCCCTGCGATCAAGTGACTAATTACCTATAAACTGACTAATTAAGCAATAGGGTAGGATAATGGTATGTTATGGCTTACTGGTGACAGGCCTTGATGTGTGGGTGAGCAGCTGAGGGCCAGTCCACACTGAGCAGCTTGAGGGGACTTGGCGCCATGGAGTGCTGTGGAGTAATGGTGAAACCCCAGTTTCACAGAAGACATGTCAAATTTCTTCATCTGATGGTGAAGAAATAATTCGGCACAAAGTTATTTGGGGGGAAATAGTCCCCGGATTAAACCATTAACAATTTTCAAGGAAACCATTTAAACAAACCTGCACCGTAACCGATTTCTGTTTTAGCCTGTGAGGAGCTAAAAAGAGGATTTATGACCCAGATTGCTGTAGCACCTTTTCTCTGAGCGGGGCTGGAGGTGGACGAGGTTTGCTGCTCGCACAGATGATGTCGGGGCCTGAGTAACCCTGACATTTAAAGGGGGGAAAATTGATTTCATTTATCAGCTGATTGAAATTGGAAATTGCAGAAGGAGCAGAGGAAGCTCTGGGAGAGACAGCATTTAAAAACACTGTGTTGTTAGTCTTCGAAAGTGGCTTTACTTTCAAAAGCACTTCTTAGACAAAGAAGTCAAATTCCACCTGCTGTCTCTTTTGTGTTTAAATTGAGAAAGTGATACATGTCGAATGAGGATGAACTTTTATGGCTCTTGCAGTGTGTGGTTTCCACCACCGTTAACATTTCTCTTGACAGCCGCTTTGACAAAAGCAAGAACTATTATTGCAAACATGGAGGTGAGACACAGAGTGACAGCGGGGCTGCCATGCTGAAGGTGGCACACGAAGAGGTCTTGGAGGAGCTGCTCCCCAGGGTACTGCAGCCTTGCAGCATTTACAGCACTAGTTTGATTCCTGTGTCATCTCCTTGGCTTGTCCCCACAAGCATCAATAAATGACTTCCTTGCTTCCTAGGTGTTGGAGATGGGATAAAACCCCAGTTATTTGGTCCTGTGAAGTGGTAGGCATTGTGCACTTCTGATGTAGGTAGGAATCAAGGGGGTTTTCATTTCAGAAGGGATGTAGTGGTAGACTTGTTTTTTGGAAAAGGTCAAAGGGATGGCGGAATTTATGTGCGAGACTTGACTTGTATGTTACCAAGAGAGAGATGAGCTTGTGGATGTGGCTTCAGCAGGGAAAAAGTGAAAGCAAGTTCTACTGGAACACAGCTAAAATAAACTTCTTAATTTTCAGCTGAGTTTATTAGAGAGAATTCAGGGTTGCAGAAAACAGATCAAGATACAGCAAGCTGAGCAGATAATGCAGGAATTCATGTCACTGGTGCAAAACTGCTGAAAGGTTTTCTTTAACCATTGAATACTTCCCCCTCAAAAAAAACCCACAACAAAACCCACTACCCAAGTTATTAATTCAGTGACTTTTTTTTTTTTTTAAATGCTGCATTTTTCTCCTGTTCAAAATGACATCAGGTGCTCTTGGCCATTGTAGGAGTGCCCAGGTGAAGTGATTGCATTGATTTCAACCAAACAAATACAGCAAACTATTTAAGTGAGCTGTTACAGCTTATTTAAGTAGGCATGGCTTGAAGAGAAAAACATTTTTAAAGACAAAGAACAAGTAGTTGTGGAAATGCTTGGTGACTATTGCAATTTTCCTTGCTTTGTGGCTGGGCTGGCCACAAAAAAAAAAAATAGGTGTTTTCTTCCCAAGCTGTGTTCTGATAGGAGTTCTTAAGCTTCCCTGTGAAGCAGCTAAATGCAAAGTTGGTGTCAATCTCCTGCATGCCATCAGGCGTGTTTAGCTGGATAATACACCACCGAGATGGAAGCATAATCAGGCTGCTTTGGTATCCTCTGCTTGCTGGCTTGCGTTTTGCTAGAGAATGCAGTAAAGCCTTAGGCCCTGCTGTTAATTGTCAGGGCTTTCAGGGCTCCTGGCATACACATGCATAATGCATATATGGCATGCAGACAAACACTGAGACAGGGTTCAGAGTAGGGGATTTCAGGAAGACTAATACGTTTAAGGAAATAGCATATTTTTTTCCTCTTTCAAATAATTGGCAGGTTTCTTTCATTTTTGAAATGTCTAACAGTTTTTGCTTAGCACAAAGCACTTTATATTCCAGGTTTTGCCACCCAGATAACTGCTGTTTTCTCTTTCCCCTTCTGCATTTCCCACTTGCTCTGTTGTGTGTAGGTATAATGAGGTTTTATGAACACCTGTTTTACATTGCGGTTTTGGGGTTTTTTTTGTGGTGTGGGTTTTTTTTTTTTTCTTTCAGCAAGAATCCCGCAAGCCTTGCTGAAAAATATGTAGAGTACCAGTAGGCTTCCTAGTGGATGTCTGAGAGCTGCTTTACCAGGATGTACTGAGGAGCTGGAATTTGGCTGTCAGCTTTTGGGGAAGGGGCTGCCTTTGTCCTGAACAAGATGTGGTCTCTCATGGCAGTGTGGGCAATGGATTTTATTTACTCACAAAAAGCAGACCAGTTTATCTGCGTGGATCGAGTTTGCTACAAGCAACTGCACTTGCTTGCAATCTCTTCCAGTCAGAGCTGGGGTAATGTTAGCCTTGAGGATCTGCCTTATCTGGGTTTTATTGTGTCGTTGCTCTGGTAACAGCAAGTCTTATACCTTTATTAAAGGAAGCAGGGATATTTTATTTTACTCTCTAGACTCCAATCAAAGGGAGATTTTGAGGTTTCTTTCTACCATGGTTTTTGCTGTTAACAGAAAATTTGCACTTGCTCTGCAGAGAGCAAGTTAACCTTTTTTTGGTCTAAAAATGATGTTTTTTTTTTTTTTTTTACCATGAAAATCAGTACCTTTTTTTTAACTTTGGAAAATAAAGATCAGAACTTGCAAGGATATTTGATGTCCATATTCTAAATGAAAACCTGGGCTTTTAACACAATTTTAAAAAATGGGGAAAAAGTTTACAGGAAACTTGGAGTCAAGAAGAATTAAACCTTAAAAACTTTGCTGCATACACTCAATGCCACACTGCTTTATCAGCTTCAATTCAGAAATTAGCTCCAAGGTCATTTGGGACTGTTTTGGAAGCAGGCCTTGAAGTTATAGGGCAGTTGTTGGGAAAGTTTATTGTCTTGTGGCTACTGTGCTTTTTCTGTGCCTGATTACTGAGTTACCTTGAGACAGTGTTTGAGGTGGTCTCTTGGTCAACTCTAAACTTTTATTGTAAAGGCTTTTAAAATAATTTTATTTTATTTATTTCTTTAAAAAGAGGATGGGAACCTGGTAATGACACAGAGAATCCATTTGTAGAGAACCAACAACTTGGATCCTGCCTTTTGGTTTTGGGAGCTTCTCTGTACATGTCATTCGATATCCTAGCACCCCACTTCTAATAGGTTTGGTTTTGCTGTATCCATCCAAAATAAGGCATTTCTTTTCTCTGCTTCAGTTGAAAACCCTCTTCTTGCCCAGTGTTTCTATTTGGAAAATCTGTAAAGCCTCCTCAGAGGACCTACTGTTTTATCTGGATTCAGAACCAGCTGACATCCCATCTGCTTGGGACTGGTGTCTAAGGATGTGAGAGAGAACTTGCTGGGAAAATATATTTTGGTGTTAATGGATTAGGATTTAGTAAAGTCTCAATTCTTGCTTTACTTTTAGTTTCATTTGATCTGGAGTATCAAAACCAGATTGCACAAATTAAGTATTCATTATACAATGCTCAGATTAAGTATTCATTATTGTGTTTTGTTTTTCTTGCAGGGAAGTTACCCAGTGTGGGAAGATTTTATAAATAAAGCTGGGAAACTGCAGTCTCAGCTTCGGTAAGTTTTGTGCTACACAGTCAAGATCCCCTACAATTCCTTGTATGTGCAAACATTAAGATTAAATGCAACTTCTGCCAAGATAATTTGTTAAGCATGTCCTAGTAAAATTTCATAGTCGGCACCCATGCATGTTATTTTTCGCATACTACTACTGCTGTTTTAATGTATTTAGGAAAATATGTATATAATATAATATATAGTATCTACCATCAGCTGTACGTAATAAACATAAAATGAGCTCAATTTCATGGCTTCTGATGGAAAATTGGAAAGACAGTTTATTACTGTTTAGTGAACACACATTTGGAGTTAGTCTTATGTTGTCCTTTTTATTAGTGTAGAATACAGCAGGCTTATATTAGAAGAGGGCTCAAAATATTAAAGAGTCTTTGGTAGTCTTAAAAGCACTTTATTCTGCCTTAAAACCAAAGGGAATTCCTGTGCTCAATTCATCGGTGATTATTAAAACTTACGTTATTGGGGTATGCTTTGCAAATGGCATTCTGGGTTACTGACGTGCCCTAGGTATCACACTCAGACCAATTCTGCTATCTCTAGAATTCTTTCACTTTTAAAATCTGTTTCTGCTAATATGAATCCAAGCTCCATTTCTTCACAACTCTGCCCTGTGCTCTCCAGAGCATCAGCGTTGTTTTCGCAGCAGCAGCGGTAGCAAGTACGGTTATTGGCAGTCTATTTTGCGGTTCTGCGTTGCATTGTGAGCTCTTCCTGAAGAAACTAGGGTTTAGGCTCATTTGTCCTAAACAGCTGGAATGTGCTGTTCTGCCATGCCATGACTAAAATATCACACTTGCATGTGGTTTTTCCTTTTCCAGCAATTATGTCACATTGAATGAGTGTGGAAGAAGCAGAGGAAGTAGAGAGAGAAGAGAAATGGAGAACTTTCCTAGCCCTTTGTACTTTTTAAACACAGGCCTTCTGGGAAGGCTTGAGAGATAGTTTTGTTTATTTCCCAGTCCTCTGGTGTTGTGTTCAAGCAGTGTAGTGCTTTTCTAGCTCCAGGAATGTGCAAGCAGGCAGCTTGAAAGCCTATGTTTGAGGATTTGCTGTTCATTTCTAGCAAATGTGAGTCTTTTGCCTCTGGTTCATTTCTGTGTGCTCTGGTAAAGGAGAGCAGATGTCATCTGAGCTGGAGCCAGGTCTTCCTGGATCTTGTTACTGGAGAAATGGAACTTTGTTATTAGCAATATAATTAATAATTAACAACATGGTACACAAATACCAGCATGACCCACAAGTTTGGAAGATGAAGAACACAAACTGTTACAGAAAATCCTGGAAAAGGTTATCTGATTCCAGTGCTCAATATTGCTAGCTAGCTGTCAGGGGTTTTTTTGCCCTCCCTTTAATCTCCTGGGCATGTGGAAAGTCCTTATGCATTTGGTTGGTCCTCTCAAGCCTGTTTTTACTGTGTTCAAATCTTTTGTGCTGTCAGTAGGCCATTTACTATGCTGCCAGTTATGTCCTCTGTTTCTTGTGCATATTTGGAGCAAGACTTGCATAAAATCTGACCTAATTAAGCAGTCCTGTGGTCTTTCTGGCCGAGGATCAGCTTTCTTACAGGTCTCCTGGGGTTTTTTTGAGGGTAGCAAGGAGCTCTTGAAACAAAGGGAAGTTGATGGTCTCGCTTCAGGATTTTGCTTGGAGAGGCTGACTGTTACCATCAGGAGAAGAAATCAGAGTTGCTGTTAGAAAAGATGTGCAGAAACAGAACTGTGACCCACGAGGTAACTGTGGAGAGGGCACAGTTGCACTTTACCTGTAGAGCCCTGGCCTGCTTTCACTTAAATTGGGTCAACCAGACTACAAAGCATCAGGAATCTGGTACTGACCTGAGACGTTTAGGGCTCTGGGGCCTGCTTATGTAGAACAAATCTGTCTGGAAAATTGTAACTCATGTTTGCTGTCCACCCGAACAGACATGTGGTCTGTATGTGCTTTCCAAACCTGAAGGGAGATGGGGCTAGCGGGACTGACACTTGGGATTGTGGAGTCTCTGAGATTGCTGGTGTACCTCTCAGGAAGGGACCTGATTGGAGGAGCGCTGACTCAGAAAGGGGTTTCATTTATTTTGTTTATTTTGGGGGTTGTTTTTTTTTTTTTCCTTGGAGATTTTTTCTTTTTTCCCCCTCTTTTCCATTTGCCCAAGAACTCCAGAACGGTCTGATTTCCAAGAAGTTATTTTCTGTTTCAAGGGATGCTCATGCTCCTCAGACGAGAAATTCAGGGAAGTGTTTGGCCAGGATCCTAAATAAGAGGATGGTCCTGCATGCTTATTCTTCAAATATATAAGTTCCCTGGAAATAGCAGAGGCTGTAATTTGTACACTAATGGGTGCAGTATAATGTGCGTTAGATTTGTTTTTCATGTTTGACTGCTTAATATTAGTTCATCAGAGGAAATCAGCTAGAAGAGGGATGGCTGTGCTCTTTTGAAACAGCACCTGTCCTGTGCAATTCACAGCACGGAATTAGCGTGGCTGCCTCCAAGTCCATAGTGCTAACACAAAGAGAGGAAGGGATTAAGAAACGAAGGAGGGAAAAGGCTAAATTCAGATATAAAAGAGGATATTTTTTGTGGCCTCTGGAAGTTCACAGTGGTATTCTTTATAAGGCTAAATGTTTTATGGCAATAATTAAATAGGCAGCAATGAGACACTGCTAATGTTTTGTTATCTGTATGCATTTCAGGACTACCGTAGTAGCAGCTGCTGCCTTTTTGGATGCCTTTCAGAAAGTGGCTGACATGGCTACTAATACACGTGGTAAGCAGATGTGTCAATATTGAGTTTAACAGAATGCTGTGTGGTTTGTATAATTTGTCGTAATAAAAAAAAGGTCTAACTTGTTACATTGACAAGCAGATCTGTGAGACATCTGTTAGATGGACTTGCACTTTGAAAAAGTGGCACGTGAAAAAGGAAGTAATCTTTACTGAAAAAAATGCTGGAAACCTGTAATTTAAATGTGTCATCAATCATGTGAACACTTCTTAATTACCATTTGAATTATATGTTGATGAATAATATTTTAGAAAGCAAGTCTTACTGCAATCCGTATTCACTGGTGATTCTGTACCTTAAGTAAATGTAAAAGGCTTGACATTCAGCTGGTACACATAAGTGTAGGGTTGCTGAAGATAGAGCTGATGCGATGGCCTTTGGGGTCTGCAGATAATGATGATGATAGCTTGTACTTGTATCTTTGAGGAAAGACTTTGCTTATCCTTCCTCTTCTTTAATTTTGACCAGTAATGTCAGACTTGATTTTCCTGGGCTGTGGGCTTCTCTGGGTAACAGTCTAAGCTTGTTGGTGAGTATGGAGGCCAAAAGAGTGCAGCTGGCAATCCTTCCAGGCTGTTGAGTTGGAAGGAAACAAAAGGCTGCTTCTCTCTGATGTTGGATGCCCAGTGACCAAGGCACCGTGTGCAGATGTCCCTGCAGTTGTAGGTCATTCCCCATGGTCACTGTGTCCCTGGGCTCTATTGCTGAAGAGCAAATCCAAAGTGCATATGTCACTGCTGGGTGAGTGGCTTTTGGTCACCTCTAACCTTAGAGGTTTTGTAACATTTTCTTGAGGTCCTAATGTGTTCTTGGTGTTTGACTTGGAGAGTAAGAAAGTAATATTGCCAATGTGAAGAGTGTGCATTTCCATTAGCAGTGTGCAAGCTCAGCCAGACTTCCATTTCTGGCTCACAGGAGTAGTAGCAGCTGATGGAGCAAGTATCAAGCCATAGAATGACAAGAGGGAATGCTATTTTTTTTTCCTTTTTAAAACTGCTATTTATATTCTGATAAGTTCCTCACTATATGCGCACCTTCTGTAAGTTATGGGTAATCTACTCACATAAAATAATAAACACTCCAGAAAGTGGAATAAACTAAGGATGAGACCCAACTTTGAGATGAGATCTTTGATTTCTAACATGCCTTTCCTTTGAGCATGCTCTCTTCTATTTCTTCTCCCTCCCCCAAGGGAAAACAAAGTAAACCCTACCAAAATCCTTGAGACTTGTCTTCTGGCTGTGCTGGCAGGCTAATAGAACTTGCATTCAGGTACCAGCACAACTGAAATTCTCCTGCTCTCAAACAAAAAAGGCTTGTGTGGGTTTTTGAAGGGTATTTTGCACTTTCTGCTGTGTTATTTGGACCATGTGCAACAAGTGTTGTGTCTTGTCTCTTACCTCTTCGAACATACCCTTTATAAAAGGACCTCTGTAAATCCAGGCCTGCCAAATTTGTATAGCTCCTCTGTTCTGACTTTCTGTCTTCGCTGACTGAAAGAATAGAAGGGAATTTTGTTTTTATTTTTAGAAAGTGATGTTCTGGGCAAAGAATCAAAATTCCAAACTAGCTGGTGATTCTGATCTGCCTCCCAACCCAACTTCCACTCGTGCCCATTTGAGTATTTACATATAAGTAGTCTGTTGCCTTGGAGCATCTCTGAGGTTGCACATTGGTCCTTTAACAAATATAAATCCTTCTAGCTTGCTGTGGACAGGGATAAAATCCTGGCTACACTGAAGATGATGACAAAACTCCCTATTACTTACTAGGGCACAATTTCATAAAAATGTATTTTGCTGTTAGTATCAACAACCATATTCAGAAAACAAAACCAAACAAACTCAGTGTTTTTCTTCTCTGATTTGGGGATTTTAATGGGCTCCCAGTTATCCCTTTGAGTTATCTAACTTGGAACAATTCTTTGTTAAATTTTGCCTGTTACTTATCCAGTTTATAAGATAATGTATTTGACTGTCCAATCAAACACCTGGCTATGCTTCACACTGTTTAGAGGGTTCTCAGTTAACAGATTAACCGAAGTCAGCAAAGTTCATGTTCAATTTCTGGGGATATACAAGACTTGTATAGCACTTTCCATGACAAAGGCAGGGAGGGTTGGTGTATTTTAAATCATAAGGCTGACTTATCATTGCATGAGCCAAATGCTTCTTCTGGGAACTGTATATGCAAATGCTGAAGCAGATGCCTGTTCTGGACGGACAGTGTTAGTTCCTTGTAGGATGACTGAAGTGTTGTGAAGCTGGGTGCTGCATTTTATTTGTAATTGCTTAAAGTTTTACAGAAAGTGGCCTGTTTCAAGACCGATTGATCGAGCTGATGGAAGCGTTTTATCAGTCAGTAGAAGCACTCTCTGTCTCCTCTGTAGTCTGTTTGTATCAGCATTAGCTTTGAAAGAAGAAAAAAGTGTTTACATGGATGTACACGTCCACACACATGCCAAGAGATGATTACCTTTGCAGACACCAAGGGTTCAAGTATGAGAGCTTATTTCCATCAACTCCAGTCCTTGTTCTTTCTTTACCTCGTGTGCCATTACCACTGTTCCCAAATACTGGCTTTTCCCTTTTGGTGCATCTTTCTTTCTATGTCGTTTAGTTCCTTCTAATTTTTCAATGGTAACAATGTTTATCTTTACATTCCCATTTGCAGCTCAAATAGAGGGCGTAACTGGAGCTCTGCCTATAGTAAAACCTATGGTTGGATGAGTTGGATAACCTGTACTATGCTGTATTTTCTTCATGTTGTAGCTTTTGAAGTAGGAAAAGCCCTGAATGTGAAGTACCCAGTGTTTTGTGGTGACTCAATACACAAATGCATTTCCTGACCAGCTCATTTCAGCTTTTGCTTCCTCCTTTGCTGTCTCTCTGTTTAGATGCGTATCAACCCAAACTTTAGACTCTTTTCCCCTCACTTCAGTTCCCTCAGTTCAATGCTTTTTGATTTCAGCCTGACAAGGAAAAACACAGGGAAAGTAGTTCTGATGCATCTATTGCCAAAAGGTTTTATTTCTGTGGGTCTGATCATCTCAACAACATCATTTGGATGGGGGACTCAGTCAAGTTACGTTGCTAATTCTCTAATAATGCTAACTATATAGCAGCATGTGCTGGTTTTTGCTGGTACCAGAGATTTTTAAAAACAAAATTCCTTCAGATGTTTTGACTTTTGAGCTGTGACAGGATACATCTAGCAGTTTGTATTATTCAAGCTACACCTGTTTGGCATACAGGCTAGCAGAACTTGATAGTCTGCAGTGGAATCTGGTATTATTTCTCACTATGGTTATTAAAGAGAATACTCACAAAATATTAAATTAAATAGATACTTGAGGATACCTTTAAACCCTAGTGAAGTTTCCTTTTGGGGAGGTGTGTGCTTGTGAGTTTTGGTTCAGGTTTTTCTCATATGACTTAAGTCTTTCAATACCTGAAATTTTTAATGTTTTTATCCACATCAATTCTAACTGAAGCATGAAAGAGATTTGTCTGATTTAGTAGCTGCTTACATGGTATTTTGTGCATTAAAAATTTACTCTCTTATGAAAGCAAGACCTGCGCATCCCAAATATAAACATATATCACATATAAACATACTGTAAGTTGGGTTTGAACAGTATGTAAAAGGACATGTGTAAATTGCTTTGCGTTTTGCATGCTAGTATTCTTCTGCCTCTGCTGCATTTGAATGTGCTTTGTAGATAAGTGCTAGAATTCAGGAACTTGAAAAAGTAGGTGAGAAGAGTAACTATGCTCCTTGTGTTACAAGGGAGATTAATGTGAAGACATGCACACTTCTATATCTACTTAATACACCATCAGCAGCTTCTGTGGAAAAAAACCTGCCCTAATCTTGCCTACCTGCATATTCACAGGTGTAAATTAAAATTTGATTTACCCTGAAGCTTAAAATTGATCTTCAAAGTGAGATTGTTAATGAGGCAGCTGATAGCCAGTCTTGTGGGGTTTTGTTTTTCATTCATTTGAAGGGTTTTACATATACATAGGTGTGTTTGATATTGGCAGATTAGTTACACTGAAACATATCTTGACGTGATTTATCTCATGGCTTTCTCTGGCCACTTGGATTCCACAGATTGTAACACTGTTTGAAGTTGCCTCCTTTCAACTTGGCAAGTACTACTAAAGGTATGTTTTCACTGCCTTTGGTAATTTTGACATCTGTCATGCTGGTTGGTGCTATTTACGTTTTCCATCTCTTTCATATTACAGATGTCTGAGAGGACTTTAAGGCAATGCAGAGGTACTGACAGGATTTGCAGGGAGTTCCAGTTGAGGATGCCTGATGGGCAGCAGAGAGGGTCTGAGGTCAGGGAGGGAAAAGCTGTGGATGGCCAACCAGCTACAAAGGGACAATGGGCAGACCTGGAAGCAAACTCAGCCCGAGCCTGCATGGCACGTAGCAGTGACAGGGTACCAAAACCAGTATAGCCATTTTAATGTTACCCTTTTGAGGAGTGGGATATATCAGCCTGGAAGAATTGCTGCATTAAAGTGTCTGTACTTTTTTCAGGCCCCATTAAACTTTATCAGCACGCAGAAATGTAAATATGGTTTAATGCTTTTACTTAAAAAATTAAATCTGATTTATGTCTGTGACTGTCTGCCTCAGGTGGCTCTTGTGCTGCAGTATTCAGTGACTGGTCTTCATGTTTAATAAAGCAGCTTAAAATAGTACCTTTGCTGCAGGTTTTTGTTCCTGGGCAGACTCTGTATCCGTGTTGCTCCAGGTATTCTGTGAATACACCTTCAGGTAGTCCTTACTCTGGGTGTTTCGTTGTCATCTTAGCCAGATATAAATGGTATGTATTGAAGTGGTTTTCCAAGGTGACAAGCTGCACGAAGTGTTGCAGTGCTGCAATTAGCATCTGTTATCTCCCAAGTAAGTGTGCTTAGGCCTTCTGAACAAGTATCTTGCTCACTGCAAATAAGGCACAGTGTGACCTCAGGGCTAAATCCTTGGTGCCAAAGCAAAACGTTATGGACAATACTGAAAGGTGGCTTTTTATATATTTATTTTCATGGGAAAAAAAATGAAAAAGGGAGCCTTGGGTGAGGAAAGACACCACAGTTTATAGCAGTAAAATCTGTATAACATTTTGGAAATAAATACCTATGCTCCTGGCTATGGGCTGGGGAGCTGTGATGATGATCTGTGCTAATTTCAGGGTGAAAACAAAGCTGGGCACAAGAGGAAAGGGGTTCTTATTGTCCAATTCTTTTGTCTTTCTGACTCCTCTTTAACTTCAGATGCTCATACTCAGATAATGAAACCTTTGTTTGAGCTTACTGTCAGTTAAGATAAGAGTTTGTAATAAGCGCTTATTCCTCCCATGGAGTCTTTGAAGTGAAATAATACAGTCCAGGCTTTTTCTTTGTGGATTTTCAAGTATAAAATAATGAAGAAGAAAATTATTTAAATGAATCATTCAATCTTCCATTATACTTTCATGAAGATGATGCAAAACACAGGACCTATTCAAAATCATTGGCAGATAATTTTGAAGCTGGATGCATATTACACATCTGTTGCGTTTTGAGAAGTGGGACTTGGAAATGCTGCTTACAAGTGCGAAAACTAAAAAACACATATATAATGGGCAGTGCTATGTTATTCTCTGTTCCCATATTCCTGTATTTCTCTAGACAAGTAGCAAATGTCAGTCCATGTCTTTCAACAAGTGTGCCACCTTGAAAACTCTGCTGCTGCTGTGAGCCCATTTGGCTGGGGCAGTCAAAATGGGATGAACATCTTATATGCCCAAACACAAGAAAAGTAGTTATTAATGACTAGGTTTTATATTTAGGAGATTAAAAGTGCTGCTCTGCACGTAAAACATTAGCATTGCCTTTTCTTTGGGTGAGTGCATGCGTTGCAGCATAAATAAATTTTATTTATGTATTTAAGCCTTTTTTTTTTCTTTCCTTGAGGTTAAGACAAAATCTAGTTCAGTCGTTGGCAACATTTGTGCTGCTTTGATGCTTCTACCCAAGGAGAAATTTCCAGGGCAATAGATGAAAATAATTGCTATAATAACTTCCATAGTCAGCTACCCCTTGGTACAGTGCACAGTGTGATGCATAAGTAGAGTTTGTATTTGCCCTACAACCCAGTATTTTTCTGAGCTTAAGGTGCTTTTCTAAGAGACTAAAGTGTTGGTAGGAAGGAGTAAGGCTTCCAGGTGATTGTGTATGCTAACAGAAACAGAAAATTTGAATGTAAGACTAACTTCTGTGAAGGAGAAAAATAAAAGGATGAGGGGGGAAGAAGCAAATAAGCTGCTTTAATACTTCATCCAAGGAGCGGGCAGGTGTGTCAAGATAGGAGTGGTTGGCCTTTTTTTTCCATGACAATGTAAATCTACTCACTATGTTCTGAATCAGAAATCTTTGGAAGTATGGGGAGCACAGAGTTAATTTTTCATATACTCAATCTTAGTTGTAGTTCTTCTGCTCCCCTTCCTTACGCAGCTGTGTTGCTTTTGGTAGGATAGAATATCAGGTCCTGTTTTTTCTGCAGACTTGGGATGGATGGATTGATTGTTGTTCCCAACTCCACGATGACTTTGTATCTCCGTGGGCATCTTCACGCAGAGTACCTGCACTTCAGTAACTAATACTGTTTTTGTAGCTCCAAAGGGTTTTGTCAATCTTAGCAACAGAACCAAACTTTTGATGTCTTAAACATCCGGTTTGGGAAATAATGAGGATAAATCATAAACGGCTCTGAGAATTTTCTTTGGATAATTTATTACATTGGAAGCAAAGATGCAAAAGCATCCTTTTGATAATGGGATGTGGATTTAAAAATGGAGGCAGAGGTTGGTCTTCCCAGTGTAGCACATATTCCTGTGGTGGGAGATCCCCTTTCAGGCTAATTCAGTCAGCCTTTTGATGTGATAAATTGCTCTTTGGCACATAGCAACAATTGTGTAGTAACCACAACAAGAGAGCTGCA
>VYZV01020514.1:26709-50567 GCA_013401275.1 Pandion haliaetus | reverse complement strand
GGGGGGCAGGAGCTGGACCCAGGTATCTCCATCCCTTGGGTTCCCATCCCACCGGGATGCTGCAACGTGGGGGACAAAGTAGACCCCAGGGGGGAAGTCAGCAGCTTGGGACTCAAGACAACACACAGCACATAAAACAATTTCCAATTATTTTATTTCAAACCCCCGCTCTCTTCCCTTTCCCACCCTCCCAAACAAAAAAAACCAAAACCCCAAAACACAAACCAAAAACCAAAAAACCAGTCAAAATGACGATAGAAACGTGTTACAAACACAGAAGTCAGCTCTCCCTCACTGACGACTTAGAAAAAAAAAAAAAAAAACCCCCAAAAAAACCAAAACAGGAACTTCACACCAGCTTCCCCAACAGGACCTGCAGCAGTTACTAACGTCTCCACACGAGAGGCCAAACATGCCTATTAATACAATATATACAGACAAACCCACAGGTACAGCCAGGCTCCCCCTCCCCGCTCCCAAAAATAACCAAACACACCCAAAAGTGCATTTGTTGTGTTTATATCAAAAACATTTTCTTTTTTCTTCTGAAAGATTGGCCTGCAAGTCTGTTTTTACCATTTAGTAACTTTTTAATATAGTTTATGAAAATAAATTAATCAGCAACTATTTTAATAAATTAAGCACACACCAAAAAAAAAAAAGTTAAAATTAAGCAAAGCTGCATTTCTACCAAAGGGTGGTTCAACAGTCCTGGCGATGAGCAACACAAGGTCCTGCACTTGGAGCTGCCAATATCTGCTCATTCCTTCTCTAAAGGCAAGTCCGGATCCAGTGTTACTCGCTGCCCACCAGCGGTTTTCGGAATAAAGCCCTGGCTGGGGTAGGAATCACCCCGAGGGGCACCGGGAGCTCACCCGGGAGGCCGTTGTGTTTCTGGGCACCGGTTGTGCTTTTCAGCTGGAGGCATGGTCGGAGGCAGAGCCGCTGGGACCCCGTTATCCCAGGGGATGGCTGGGAGGGGGGGTCCCGCCTGCCCCATCTCACCTGGAAGACTCTGGATGAGGAGCGAGGGGCCGGGGAGGGGAGCGCTATGGGGGCTGCTGGGAGCACGCCGATAAATCCCTCCATCCCTGAAAGCCGAGGGGGCTCAGGCGGGCATCTGGGTACCCGACGAGCCCTCCAACAGGCAGGCTCAGACCTGATGGTGAATTTTAAGGGGAAAATCATCCCAAGGGCGGATCTTAACTGTGAAGAACAAAGGACAACAGCCAGTTCCCTTCCTACTGGAAGCAAGAAGATCCTTCCTTTTACAAACCCTGCTTTCCAGCGGTTTCCTCCCCAAAATGCTCCCGGACAAGACTTCAGCGCCAGCCATCACCCACAGCAGAGCCTGCCCAGGCGGGGCACAGCCCTGCACATCTCCCTGCACCCACATGCTCCTTCAGGCACATGCACAATAACACAGGTCCCTATTAAAAACATGGTTAGGGTTTAAAAACTGGCCAGATATGTAAGCGCCACGTGCCTGGTGCTTTCAAAACCACCGATTCCCTCTGACATGAGCGGCTCTGGTGGTTCCCACCCTGCTCGCAGCAGGTCCCACCCAAACCAAGCTAAGGATGAAGTTTTTCCCCCTTCTTTTGGCCCCAAGGAGGTCGGTGCTGAACTGAAAACTTCTGATTTGAGAACACTGTCCCGGCTTATCCAAATTTCATGCTGCAGGAGCGAGCCAGGTCATTCCCTACCTTGAAACAGGCTGCAGGGAGAGGAGCAGGGGCCCTGCACAGAGCAGTTGGCTTGAGCAAACCGTGCCATGGGATCTTGCCAACCTGATAAGCAGGTGAAACACACCGCAGCTGAAGGCTGCACTCATCCAGCTGGAAAAAGCACCATCTCCAGCTGAAAAAAAGAGCTTTTCCATGGATACCTTCTGCGCTTTGGTAGTTTTTATGATCCGTTTCATTGTTCATCTGCCTGCGGTCCCTGATAGAGGGAGGAGGACAGCAACAACCTCTGCAGAATTCAAGGTTGGACAAAGGAGGCTATAAAAAATTTTTCCAAATCAGCAGGATAAGAGCACCCTCCAGAACCAACCTACAGAACCATTCCAGGCAGGATACAAACATTAGGTGTTCCTCCCCAAACAGGGATGGGGATTCACTGGCAAGACATGACTGAGCCACCTCTTTGAGATCTCACCCATGTCCACAAAGACCATCACCCCCTCAGCAGAGACCACTCTGCTTGCTCCGCTCACATCCAGCCTTGAAACAAAAATCTCTGGACCTTTTCCACGTTCAAACAGCAGATCAAGTCCCTCCCTCTCCTTACACCTAGATGTGAAGGAACTCTAGGAACAGCTTTATTTTAAATGCATTTCAAGAGAAGGCTGTTAACTACAGTTAACCTTGGGATCTTATCCAGCACCATTAGCCACAGGCAGCAGGCTGGCACTGACCACGTTCCAGCTCCCCTGCCTGTCTTGGAGCAAGGAGAGGTGGAGCAGGGCCATGGGAAGGCTGAAGAGCATCTGCCACCTTCATGGCAGAGCTGACCCCACCGCTCCTGCAGGTGCAGATTGATAGGCGGGGGTCTTGTGCAGCTACAGCCGACACCAAGCACATCAGTGTGACAGGCTGGTGTTCCACCATCTCCTGTCTAATACCCAGAGCGCATCTCCATCATTTCAGCTGCTGCAGACAGACCCCAAGCCTTGCTGCTGGCCTCAATTTGGGGAGGGCTGCCCCTGCCATGCACAGGGTTCAAGTAACAGCAGAAGCACCAGCAGGCTGCTGGGAGACGTCCTCCCAAGGACAGTGACAGCCAACCAAATACATGTAAATTCAAGTATTGCCCCTGAAGTCTGGCTGCTTCTCTTAACAGCTCCGAAAGCCGCAGAGCCACCCCATCCACCCTCGCGGGGAACTCCAGGGGTATGCAGGGAGCTGAGCAGCACAGGATGGCTCTCCCGACCCACCGTGGAGCAGGCTTGTGTATTTTCACCCCAGGCAAGCCCAGCATCGGCAGGATGGGCTCTGCACCGATTCCCAGTGCTCAGCCAGCACCAGTTTTCCCTGGTCTGCTCTCCAGGTCGGCTGCTTTCCTTTCCAAACCCAGCCTGCACCTCTCCATCCCAGAACAGGGAAGGAAGAAGTAAAAACGCTGTCAATACCATCACATTAGGGAGAGGACTGGCTTCTCCCCAGCTTCGGCAAGGGGACTCACAGCTCCCCCATTTCACACGTCCTGCAGGCCATCACCTATCCACATGCATCCTTGCCTCCGGGGTCTCTTTTTGGAGAGAAGCTTGACAGGAGACACATGCACCGGGCACACTGTTCTTCGCTGGCATGGAGTTGGACACTTCAAGTGTCAGACCAGGCTTGGCTCTTGGGAAGGTTTTCCTTTCCAGCTTACAGGTAAGTTGGAAGATTCAAATCTTCAGCACGTGGACAACCGAGATGCAGCAGGGCCAGGTGCATGGATATTTGAGTTTCACCTGCACAGGTACAGATGCTTTCCTCCCCGCCCCCCACAACATTCACCCAGCGTGCTGTGCGTTTTAGTCGAAGCAGTTACATTTATTTGCAGGCTCTGCTGATATCTTGGTGTGAGCTGTAGGTCTACAGCCGAGGGGAGGGAACACAGCAGCGGCTGTGTAGGGATGAACGTTGGTCCCTGCACAGAGGAGACACTGTAGCTGTACATTAGCTCCAATTTCACCAAGGGTCAGGATATGCTGTTCAGCACTGCTTGGGGCAGGTCCTCCTTCCCGATAACCACTGCCCCAACAATGCAACACAAAGTCAGTAGTGAGTAGTGTCCGATGAGGTATTTCTACAGATTTTGAAGCTTAGTTATTAGTTTCATCTGGAAGCCAAATCCTTTTTAAAAAACATACTTTTTCTCCAAGACCAAAACTGAGGCCAGAGGTGATGGTGAAGAAAGGGAGGGCAGGATTTGTTAGCACCCTTCATAGCAACGCTTGGCAGAGGCAGACAATCAGAATTTTTCCAGGCTGCTTTAAGATCCATGCAACTGTGTCTAATTCGAGGACATAGATTATTCTGCAGGGCAAGACCAAAGTCTTAGCAGCTCCTGAGTGACTGCAGCCAGCTCACAGGGCACCAACCTCAGATCTGCAGACCCAGACCACACACAAGATCACATTTTCAGACCACACCGTTGCAGGACAGAGTTTCCTTCACTTGGGTTGAGAGCACAGAACACTTGCTCATTTACATACAGGAGGAAAGATGCTTCTCCAGACTTCTTAGCATCACTTCAGGCAAACTTTAAACTGCACCATGAAATACAAACTCTTTGCAGTTGCTGCAGTGGATGAAACAGCGGACCAGCATTTGAAGGAGTGGGGCAGGTATTTCAGCCAGTGCCAAGCGCAGAAACACAGCAAGAGCTACCGCCTCTCTTGGCTTCACTATTTCTGAACTGCTGTGGTTCCGTGGACATCCCAGGGAGAGGAGGAAGTAGCAAGCAAGCTCGCAGAGATCAGATGCCATTCCAGGATAACCCTCAGTTATCTGCTCCTTGCTCCAAGTCACCCCAGAGATGCCCCTTAATGCCCCAGCAACTCCTGATCAAGATCCTTCACAGCTCAACAGAAAGCCACTTCATTCACAGCTTCTGGAGACAACCAGAGAAAGCCTATAAGTGCAGGTCCCATGGCTCTGCAAGACTGAGATCACTGTAGCAAGTACCTTTGGTCCATGGAGTGCTGCAACAGTTAGAGCAACAGCTTTGCCACCTTCCTTCCACTTATCACAGGGGTTCAGCAAAATCTTCCAGTGTTTGCTAAGGGAACAATGCCACCTCAGAGGAGCAGCCCTTGTTCCCCAGTGCAGCAGCAACCATTCCCTTTGGCAGAAGGCTCCACGGCATCTAAATGGCTCACATGCTCTTCCTTCCTTGGGCCCATAAAAGCATATAGGACCACCCTGCAAACCCAGTTGCAAAGCTCAGCTGCCCAAGACTAGGTTTGGCCCTCTTCTCCCAAATCCTAGAAAGCAGGGGAGCTGTGCAGCTGCCCACTGTTCAGAGCTCCATGCTTCCCAGAGGTTATTCCATGTAGCTGCACATCAGTCTGGCTCAGTCTGCCTCCAAGCAGCCCTGCAGCTGCATCCCCTCGACCAAAGAACAGTCTTGCATTAATAATGCCTGGAGCAGATGATCTTCTTAAAAAGTCCCCTTCTCTCTCCCCACCTTGAAGTTTCCAAGGGAGGATAAAAAAATTCAGCTGATCATAAGACAGTATTTCTCATGCTGAAAAAAAAAAAAGACAACATCAAAAATAAAACTTTCAAAAAGTTGTAAATAGTGCCATGACATTCTTTGTTCTGCAAGGAGTCCGTGAGCTGGGCTCAGCTGTCTCCAAGACCCCTCTCCTTCAAGGCAGGAGCTGAGGCTCTTGTTCCTGTTCTGCTGTGCTTCTTAGGAGTCTTGAACCCTCTTCTCTGTACAAAAGAGCTCGAGAGCAGAAGCGGCGCCGCAGAAGCAGGCTTCACCATCGTGTGCCTCCTTCCCACCACAGCCTGACTTGGGCTACAGGATGGCAACAATCAAATTCCTAGTGGGGAAGAGAGAGGGGAGAGGGATCAAGCAGCCCACTTGACATGGCAGGATCTGCCCCAGACTAGAGCTGGTTTGGCATGAGAGTGAGCACAAGCTCGTGTGGGCACAAACATGCACAAGAAAGTAGCAGAAGCCTTGTTCCCCTCCCCAAGGAAAGCTGGGCAATGGTAAAGGACCACAGAGTGAATAGCCATGACTTCTTCGGGAGGGTTTTGTGTTTTCTTTGCAATCAGAGAGAACAGTGATTTACGTTTGACCCCATAGGATGGGGCACGGACCAGCAGCACACACGTACCATCAGTGACAGCAACAAGGTGGGTGAGGCAGCCTCACTACGTGGAGGATTCAGTCTCCTGCTTCTGTTTGGAGATGAGCTGAGCTTCCTTCAGCGACAGATACACCTCCTCCTGCGGGTCATAGTAGTAGAACTTGCGGATGTAGGAGATCAGGGGCCTGCAGAAGGAAAGGGCAGAAGCTTTAACCCTGAGCCACAACCACACCAGCCTCCACAAAGGGTAACCAGAACCTCTCTCCCAGCCCACCCAGCATTGTCACCTCCAGCAGAAACAGCAGCCAGTACCCCAAGGCTGTGGCATCGGCAGGTAACACCTCACTCCTGAGCTGGTCACCACTCCCACACGCACCCCTACAACACCAAAGGACATTTATCTTGCTGTCCCAAGGCTAAAGAAGTCAACTGTTCCCTCCCAGAGCCCTTGTTGCAGATACAGACGCCTTCTCACTGACTACTGTGGCGAGGGGCAGGGAGGAAACCAGAGAGACTTGTCCCCAGGCCAGTCCTTGAGACTTACTTGGGCAGCGGGAGGTCGGGGATGTGGTCGATTCGGACCAACTGCCTGATCCGAAAGCGGCAAAGGTGCTGAAGGGATTTGACATTGCTGAACCTGGAGACTGGATACAGGAGCTGGACAGGTGTTGGAGGGAGACCTTCAGAAAAAAGCAATGTTAGAGACAAGTGTTAGATTAGAAAGGAACCACTACTGACTTAGGAAGTAAAAGCTGTCTCTTGGGGAGAGGAGCTCTCTGCAAGGCTCTGTTCGACAGCACATCTTTCCAGGAGCCCACTGCTTCGGGGTCGCTTGGGACTGGGGAGCCAAACCTTCCAGGGACGATACCCCTTTGGCTGCAAAATATCTCCAGCCTTCCTCACAAGGCAACAGTTCTGATGTCATGGGGTGACTGTGGAAAAGCAAATCCTGGGACACTGCAAGCTCCTAACCACCCACCTCTCCCAGGATTAGTAGACGAAGCATCACTTTATACTGAGAAGCAACAGGCTTTTGAAAGGACGCGGAAGAAAGCCAAAGGAGAAGGCAGGCAGCATGACTGGCACGTAGGCTTTGCTCTGCACAACCCTTTGGGTAGTTCTAGCGAGGCATTAAAAAGCTGAGGGATTTGGTCAGCTCAAGCTGTGCCAGAGTTGCTCATTCTTGGGGTCACGAGGCTGGGCACAAAGGCAGAGGCGGCAGCAGCTTCATTCGAGCCAGCTCCCCACGCAGGGAGCAACTTTGCAGGGCTGAAAGCAAGTTGCATCCAGCTGTGTCCCCCCCCCCAGCCCAACCTCCTCCTCCCCCAAAGTTAAGAGCAACAATCGAGCCCACAGATCCAAGAGGTCGGCAGGAGCACTAGGAAGAATCTTTGGGAGCTGGGTTCATTCACAGCACAAGGTTTTATCTGTCTTTACAGAAGGATTCAAAGCTAGTTACACTCTAACCCCCTCCTGCTGGCTTGTCTCTGAGGGCAATGGAGTGAAAGGAGAAAAGGGAAAGCTCTTCACACTAAGATGGGCTCAAAACTGCTCCAGGAAGCTCAGGAAGCTGTGAGCCAGCTTTTGAGAAACCAAAGAACAGCAATCAATTGAAGGCTGGATTCTCTCCCCCACCCTTATTCTCGTACCAAAAAGGAATTAGCCTCTGGGAGCTCAGCCAGCGACTACAGGGACACAGCACGAGCTCCGCACACTGTGCTAGCCACATGCCTCACTGCCAGGAGCCAGATGCGAGCTGGAAACAGCCCCCTCCTCCGAGCAGCAGTTAACATTTCAGCAGGAGAACAGCACTAACGAGCACACTGGGGAGATGCAGATCCTAAATGTTCTCCCACTAAAGATCAGGCATCAGTGTGAGACTTTGTTTTTCAAGGATCAAGGTACAGCGACTCTTAAGAAGCACCCAGGTCCAATGCTGCACCCAGATGGAGAGGTGCAGGACCTGGAGCCAGCAATACAGCTGGCTGGCAGCTCAGAGGGGGGAGCAAGCAGCAAGGGACTCCTCAGCAGGTGCACAGGGCTGTTTGGGGGGATATTTTCTTTTTCAATGATAATTTTCTAGAGTAAGTCCTTTCTAAGGTATTTGCCTGGAGTCCTAAGCCCTCAAAGCCCTGTTCTCAAGGGGAAGAAATCTCAGGATCAGGAAGTTAAAGTATCTTTAAGTTGAAAGGATTTTTTGAAGGTAGGGTACGTTGCAAAACCAGCTTTACATCTCTCTCCTCCCCAAAGCATGGCCACATTATAAATCAGCTTTCCAGTTATTGGCAGTGTCTGCAGCAGAGGGCAACACTGAACAGATCTGGGTTGTGACTCCAGCACTGCTAGGAACCCTGAGGAAGAAACATCCCATCCCTCCTCCCCTCCAGCCTCTTCTAGACCAGAAACTCTTTGGGCCGAATCCTCTCCATGCTGCAGTGCCACAGAGAGGTCACTGTCACCATCAGGGCCTGCAGGCGTGACGGCAATATGGATAGGGAGCAAATTTACTATAATTTCACTTGCAGATTTACCACAGCAATCCTCACACTCTTCTCAGCCCTGCCCCTCTCTGTTTCACTGCCACCACCCATCTCACCATGGCAGCATTCCCATTCCCGCTCTGTTTTGTTGAAAAGCAGCACCACTCACCTGCCCTCCAAATTCTGGCCCCCACCATTGCTCCCTCACAAATGAGGGGCATATTTGCCTATTTGGCAGACTCTTCCCTTCCTTTCACATTGGATTTTTTGGCTAGCTTTCTCCTACACCATGACAGATGAGTGAAAACCAGAAGAAAATAGATACAGAAGATACTGGTCCAGTTGCCTGCCCAGATTTAGCAGGAGGGAGATGTGAGCCCATTTAACCAACCAGAGTTTGATGGATAGGAAACTAAGCACTCTGCAATCCCAACAGCATGCAATCAAACATGCTTCAACAAAGCTGCACTAACACTCCCTCCTCATTTGCAAGCACCTGCCTTCTGATGGGTTCTGGCAGCACAGGCCCCCCCAGGGACTCTGAATCTACAGTATCTATCCCTTGAGGCTTACTTTGAGCTCACACTTGGAAACACTCCCACACACTCAGCTTAATGTCTCTCCCCCTGACAGCCCCAGGTGGGTCTCAGCTAAAGAAGAACTGAGAAACTACACAGCATGGAGTGGTTCGTAAGAACAGCAGTACTGAGACTGGGGGAGGGAAGAAAGCAGGGTTTTAGTAGCCAAATAATTGCTTCTTGAGGGAGTAGCTTTCCAGTCTCCAGCTCCATTCGTCATAGTGTGAGATGGTATCACATTTCCATACTCCTGGGAAGAAAGGTTTGGGAAGTCTCCTTACCACCACAAGCAAGTGGTGCAGCTGCTGAGAGATCTCCTCCTCAGGATCCTTCTGAGAAGTCAGTGGGCAAGGATGCAGACCAGGGCACTGAGCACAGCAGACCAAAGCCACATTAAACTGACTCTCTAGGACAGACCAGCAGCTAATCACAGAACAAAACATCCCCCAGAGTCAGAGTGGGAGACTCACCTGGAACCCTGGATCGGAGGAAGTAGAGGAACTTCCCATTTTTGGAGTGCATGATTGCTCTCTTTATGAACTCCACCACAGACTGGCAGCGGTCTTCAAACTTGGGATGGCACCACAGGCTGAAGGTCCCTTCCAACAGAACAGAAAAGGTTTCACATTATAGGAGCACCGGTGGCGAGAGGAGACATTTAGTCACGAGTCTGATGTTCTCAAAGACCAGGTGAATGCCCCAGGCTGACTACTCATGGAGTTGGGACAAGGCAGTGCACTAAGAGGAAACACCAGTGGCACCAGCTTGCAAGGCTGCTGTTCCACTGGAACCAGTGCTCTCCAAGAGCTGAGGATACACAGAAAGACATGACAACGTGACCACTGTAACCCAGGCATGGCCACAAGTCATGCTTGCCTGAATTTGTAAACAGCCTGCAACGACTGCTGGGTCTGAAACTTAAACTATCAAAACACTCTTTAACAGAGCATTAGCAGATGCCTCTGCTCCTCCGCAGTATCCCATCAACAGCACTCCCAAAGAAAGCTAGCACATCAGAGCAGTTAAGTCCGCACGTAGAGGTATGTAAAAACAGTGATCCAGGTGCTGAAGTCCTCTTCTGCCAAGCCTATGGCTGTCAAGGATCACTTATTTCAAAGCAAGCATGGGAGCAGCTTCATGTTCTTGCCAGCTGTTTCAAACACCTTAACTCAAATTACTGGTCAAGCTAGAACCAGGGTCAAGATACACTGACATAGTCCTCCCTATAGTGCCACCGGACACTACATACGCATTGAGCTCGAGTGACAAACAATGAAACCGGAGATGGGCAACACAGGGAAAGCAGGCCCTCTAACCTGTTTACCAATCTCTAAGTAGGTTAAGTTTAAGCCTCAAGTCAGACCAGTCTCACAATCCCTTTGTGCTGCAACCAGACAGTCCCTTCTTGCACCAAATGCAGCCATCTACCCCCCCTTACTTGCCAAAACGCTGCCTACATCCCCCCTGTATCTCCCTTTCTATCTGCAGATTTCTCAGTGTTCCAGCAAGAACCAGAGTGGAGCTTCACCAGGAAGAGGAAAATGGGAAAACAAGGGCTCTGTTTAGGACAGAGCCCATGAGAAGCCAGACCCAGGCTCAAACCTGCAGTGGGGCAGATTCCAGCAGGAGGTGTGGGACACTACTCATCTGTACAAGCACTAAAACCCAAAGCTAGGAAGGCAGCAGAGTGACTTTGAAAACACCCTGCATCCATGTAAAAAACTTATGCTAAGGAGAAAGGATAGCCATATCAGTGGTACCCAGTACCTATTTCAGGCCAGGGAGTTTTTGGAGGAACAGCTACCCTGGCAGCATCGCAGGCTCTGCAGCACCAACCTGTTACAGAAAAACTAGAGTAAGCAGCTCTGTAGGAACTCCAGTGCTCGTGGCTCTCTATAGGTTGGACAGCAACCAGCAATACAGGGGCTACATACAGCCCACAGAATTTAAACCACACCTCCTCTCCCCACAGCTAGGTCTGGTAGGCTTTACTGGGAAAAGACACCTCTCACCACTGCCATGGGCCAGTTTGGGAGCAATGAACTGGGTTAGCACCTGCTAAACATCCAGGATCAGCAAGCACAAAAATAAGTAATTCTTCTTGGGAATCTCAGATCTGAATGAGCCCTTAAAAGTGGCCAGTAGATGCAAGGGACAAAGCACAAACACCAGCCTCCCCAGCCCACCTGCTCAGCTCACCTAAAAAAGACAAAGAAATTCTGGTTTCTTCCTCTCATCTACCTGAAACCTGAAGGTCAAGCATTTATCTCTTTACCATTCCTCCAGGCTCACCATTTGTCATCTTCATTGGTTTACCAAAGTGCTCAGGTCTGCAGTTTTCCACGCTGCCGCAGCACATTCAGCACGAGGCAGCCAGTCCTGGGGGGAGCACAGGGCTGCCGATGCAGACCGAAGCGCTGCACCCAAAAATGAAGTCCTTGATGCTGTGCCACGGCTGGGAGCACTGCTCTAGGGAAGGTGGCAGCACCAACCTTCATCCATGCAGCGAGAAGGACAGCTTGAGGAAAGGGAAGGACACCTGGCTAAGGAAGCTCCGAGAACAGACGTATCCCGGCCTCAAAATAAGAAACTAGACCAGCAGCAAGAGAAGTTTGCTCCAAAGCTCAATTATGAAAAAGTATCCACTGTACAGGCAGCCTCACATCGCCTCCAGCTGCAAGAGCTTCTTGTAATTTCTGTAACGACAGGTTGATGAAAATCCTTCCGTCTTACACAGTGGCCAGGGACAAGGGAACAGGCTCTAGACGGGCTAGAATTAATGCTGGGGCATCTCTCCATCAGAGGGGCTCAAGACCAGAAGTGCTGCCAGATTTCACTAGCAGAGGTGGAAGACTACAACAGTGGCATCCCTGGAGCAAGGGCAAAAAGAAGAAAAAGATGAGCTTTGCTCTTAAAGGTGCAAACCACTATTTTCTGCAGCAGGTTGGCTCGGAAGCCTCTGAAACCATTATTTGCAGGCACATTTAATGACAGGGCTCCACAGGCAGCTGTTATTACAGCTTGCCCACTGGTTACAGGGCAGCTTCCCCCCCGGTGCATTGAGCCTCTTGGGCATTTTACTCGGCCTGAGGACAGCTGTCTGTACAAGGGTTCAATACAGAAAACCACATGTGAAGATGAGCAGACAAAGCATGTGGGGCGAGGCGAGAAGCAGCCCACACAGGAGGGTGACCACAGCAGGAAGAGAGAGCACGAACAGTATGCTAGGAGTCTCAGAATAAAAACCCACCCAGCAGAGCTAAAGCCTCAGCCTGGTACCAAGCACAGCAGGTACCACTGCCGAGCATTCCTCAGGTGGGGGCAAGGGGGAACAAAGCAAGGTGACGAGCCATGACATCAAGCAATGACTTCTCATTTCACAGGGAAACAGGCTTCATTTTGGGAAGTACTGACAGCTACGAATGATGGCTCTTGCTGTACATCACTTCTCAGTGACACGGGGTCCCAAAGACCTTGCCGTTGTCATTTTCTTTGGGTCCAGTTTTCCAAAGCAAAGCCAGAGGACAGGCACAGGGAACTCCTGTATGACCCAATTTTTCAGAGCTATAAGGACAGTCACTGCTTGAGGCACAAGGAGCAAAGTCAAACGCAGCTTCTAAGACCTCTTGCAGAACCTTAACACAAGAGCAAGGACATGTTGCTGCTGCTTACCCTCTTTTGCTGGCTCTATGCCCAGAGCACTGTTCTGGGACCTTGAGATCAGACTGGTCCCCAGCCACAGGCCCCCGCTGTCAGCAGCATCCCCAGAACCACCTGCGGCTCTTACCTCTGTAGTGCTCCATCCTGGTGTGATGGGTGATGCCCTGCGACCGAAAGCTGAGGCTCAGGATGTAACGGGGGTCAGAACTGTCTCGGACCAGAAAGGACCCATCTGGCTTCCCCTTCAGCTTCATCTCTGCGTCCTCCCAGTTCATTGGTCCCCAGTACCACCCACACTAGGAAAAGAAACAGTCAGAACATCAGCAGATGCTAGCGAGAAAGATTTCATCACCAACCAAACAGAATATGATTTGCTCTTGCTGTAAATTCCTTTTAAATGCCAAAATGGAAGTGCCTGGTTGTACCCACCTGGGAATACGGATGGTTGGGACTTGTTGCTTCTGGATGAGAGCGCACCATCACAACCCTTACCACCCAGAAGTGGCGTAAGAATAGATGAAACTACACCACCTCTTCCATGCACAACAAAATGCTTTTCTAGACTCAAAGACCTCACTGGGAGAAAGGCAGGAGGTTTTTTTAGTCCTATCCTAATCTTATGCTCCCAGCTCTGTAAAAGGGATGATCAGTCCCCAAAACCAGAGCCTAGACCCACAGTCTTCTCCTTCTGGCTGCAACCTCCACCCCCCACATTACCGTTACCTTCTCCAGCTCTCGCAAGCTGGCTGCAAAGCTGCTGGAGTCCGGACGGTACAGTGGACACTGCAGGTGCGGGGCTGGCTGGCTGGGCATCGCCTCCATCGGCCTCAGCGGGACAATCCGTGGGAAGGCGTCTGCAGAGGGAGAGACAGCCCGGGCCATGGTCACCTGCAGGGAGCTCACCCCAAGGACGAGTCTCCCCATCCCCCTCGCACGGCTCTGGAGGTCAGGGCAGGAGGGGTAGAGCTGCAGGGTGGAGGAGGAAGCTGGGCTGACCGACGGAAGGACAACGTCCTTGTGAAGGACACAGCAGGAGTCACTACCTGGCTCTTCCAAGGTGACTAACTCAGTGCCTTCACCTGCTATTTCCTTATGTTAGCTCGGAGGGAAGGCAAGGGAAGTGCCAGGCGGCACAGACTGGAAGGAATGAACACACATCCTGAAAAAGGGGCAGTTAAAGCCCTCTGGGACCTGAAGGAAACCAAAAGCAAAAGGATAAATGCACAGGAAACTCTCATGTGCTGTTCAGCTGGACTGCACACCAGGCTGGCTGTCAGAGCTGGGGCTCCTGCACCAAACCCTGCTCCCACGGCTCTTTTCCCACACTGCTGACACTCAGTAACACATTATATGACACGGCGCAAATCAGGGTGGGCTGCGCTTCTGCTGAGCCCAAGAGGAACCAGAGAAAACGGGTGATGCTGAACCGAGGATAAAGCTGGTGCAATCATGAGCTTCAGCAAAACTACTGTGGACAAGACGAGCCATACCACATGGAAACCAGAGCCTTGACACAACAGTGCCTGAGCACTCAGCAGCACAGGAGCACGTGTCCCTGAGTGGGCAATGCAGGCAGCACCGTTGCTGTTAAAGTTTACCAAGAAAACCCCCAAAGTCCAGATCCCTGAAGGGAAAGCCAGAACCTTGCTACTGAAGCTAAGCTGACCTGGGGCATGGGGCGGAGGAGGTGGAGGCAGAGGGAAAGACTGCAGGGAGGAGCCCATTGGACCCACTAGGACAGATGTAGGCAGCGTCCCACTGATATCATCTAGGAGAGAACAGAGGCAAGAGAGATTCAGAAAACAGGAAAGGGAGAGAGCTCTGTGCCAGCGAGCACCTGACAACACGGCCCGAGCAAACCGGCACTCGACACTACCTGGAGAAGCGAAGATGGAGCTTCCCACCGGCAGCTCACCACCCTCCTCTCGCTTCTGAGCACAGGTGGCTGCTGCTGCTTCACACCAGCTCAGAGCCTCGCACACGCACATGCATGCTTACACACACTCAGAGAGCAAAGAGTCCATTTTCCAGCCCAGCTAGCTCCTCGCGTGCAGCTTGCAGCACAAGACAGGCATTTACAGGAGACTTCACAGACCCGGCTCACGGGACATGCAGTTTAAGGTGCTGCTCGCTAAGGCTGACTTTACCCATCCTAAGATGCTCCTGCTCAGAGGAACCTCCCCCAGAGGAGGTTGTGGAGCAGCTAAGCCAGGCTCCTAGTGCAGCAGCCTCCCAGGGAGCCTCCACTTCCACCGACTAGAGCGCACAGAAAGGAACCAGCCTCACTGGGCAATGGGTAGGAAGGGGGTAAATTCTCCAAAAGCAGCAGAACTACAAAACCAGCATGTTACCTCCCACCTCACATTGCTCCACCACTGCCATCCCCCTCCTGGTTGATTTAAGAGAAAGACTGAAGCTTCCAATGGACAGGAGAAAATCCTCTGCCAGGGAAGGGTGAGCAGGCATGTTACAGGGTCAGAGGAGCAGGCAGCAAGCCCGCTGCCGATGACCCTCAAGATACTCCTCTGCCTTCCCCGCAAGGGCAGATGGGCAGTTCCTACATTCCCATGGGGACGCACAGCAAAGGATGCTCTCCAGGACAGTACCTAGCAGGCTGAGGCTTCTTCGTGGTGGAGGTGGTGGAGTCGGAGGGTGAGGGGAGGTCAGTCCTCGCTGAGAGATGTCCACGTCCACCAGTGACACTGTTTCACCTGAAGGTTAGTGGAACAAGACTGTTAGCATTGCACTTTCTCCGGGGCATGCAGATGCTGAGCACAGGGAGGCAGGGGGAGAGAGGAATGGGCAGTAACCTCTGCAGGGTTTGGAAGATAACATCATTAGCTGTTTTCAAATCGAGTTTCCCTGCTGCACTGCTTTGGAGACACTGATCAACTCCGCTACCACAGCCCAAAGGTCAGGCAGAAGGGAATGACACCAAGACGCGTGCCTGAACCCCATCCGAGTCCAGCGCCAGGAGGACATGACAAGGAAGGCGCTGCGAGACCTTTTCAGCAGCAAGTTCATATATCAAGCAGAGGTGATCAATAGTGCACAGCGCTGGTACTTTGTCTAATGCTTGGGAAATGGTTTCACAGGTCTGCGTGGCACCTGCTGGCACAGGAATCCGAGATAACACTCCTACTAACACCAGTCTGAGTTTGCCTACAAACGCCTTAGATAATCAAACAGAAACACCTTTTACCCCAAAGGCCATGAGTATTCCAGCTCTTGAAATTAGTAAGAGGGAGTTGGACAGGCTTTTACACTGAAGCCTGAAGGCTTTGAATCCAGGATACTGCTTGGGGAAAATAATGACACAAACTAAGATGTCTAACTTAAAACCTGAAAAGCTTAACATTAGTCTAAAATCATGGGAGAGAAATGAAGCCATTAAATCAAGGTCAAAGCATCAGCCTCAGTACTGGACTGATACAGAGTCAAAAGGAAAACACCTAAATCCCAAAGAGAGACCCTAAGTGGCTCTACCACAGCCAAGGCACTTTTTTTCCAAAAAAAAAACCAAAAAAAAACCCCAGTCTAACCAGGCTGTGATGAACTACCAACACTGAAACCAAATCATCCCAAACACAAGGACAACGAAATGTGGCTGCCTTTGATTTCAGTTCCTGTGGGCAGAGGAACTCCTGCTCCAGATACCGTACACAGCATCACCCACCTCTCGCTAAGTACCTGACATTGTATTTACCACGCATTACACAGGACAATATTGACTCAGCTTCCTTTGCTCTTAAAAGTCCTGTCTATTAATAAGCAATGTTAAGAGGAGTATTTAGGGTTGGTTATTATCCAAGGTACCTTCTCCCTAGGGGACTTATGGGTGTGAGAGCACACACATGCGCACAGCCACTCTTTCGTTTCCACACCCTAAAAATAAAGTGGCTGGGCTGCATTCATCCTGTACAAACAAAAACAAAAGACAACCAGACTAAGAGGGGTTGCAGTAACTAGGCTTTCAAATCCTCAACGCAGCAGGAGCTGCAAAGGCAGGCTGTGGTGGACTTATGGAGCCAGCACTTCTGAGAGGTGCCCAAGGAAAGTTTAGGAAAGGCAAAGACAGCCTTCCCAAAGACCTTCACTCACCCCACACACTAACCTGAAAGCAAATCACCAAGAAACTCGTGCAAGTTGGGCCAGGCATCTGAATTCTGGACTACTTTGGTGGTCCCAGTCTCAGAAAATCCCCTATACAGCAGCCATTAAAGAAACCGAGACTTCAGCAGTGTAAGACTGGAGAAGTCAATAACAAACCAAAGCAATTAAAATGCAGATATTCACTTTGGGGACGTTTCCATGGTCTTTGCAAAGGAAAAACTCCTATGAGGGCATTGCCACTATTCTACCAACTGGCAAAAATTGACATAAGTAATTTTAAAAATAGTTAATAGGATACACTAACAATCAAATCAACCTCCCAAATTTAAAGCAAAAACTTGCCAACTCCAGGTTCTCCTCTGTAGTTTCTTTTGAGGAAAAGCAGCTCTGCACACACATCCATGTACCCGTATCACTGGCACACAGGGTTACGGTTTTTATACTCACAACTTCCCCTAGCAACAGCTGACAAAGCAGTAGAAGCAGCTTTTGCTTTTGCCAGCCTTGATTTGCTAAATAAACACATGACACAAAGGAAGCCAGCTGCATCACGCAAGGAGCATGTCCTCTGCATGCCGCCCTGCTATCAGGACATCAGCTGAAGGCATGCGGGAATGGAGATGAGAACAAGCATCACTACAGCTGAATTACCCCCAAGTGGCTCCACTTCTGCAAGAGCTGAATGAGCTACAAGAAACCACAGGGGCAGATCGGCAGCTTCCAGTTACTAGTTTCAGGCAAGTCAAACGAATGCTCTGCCTTGAAGGTCACTTCTCTGAAATTTAAACCAGTTCTCAGTGAGGCTTCACCACTGCTCTCCAAAGAGAGCTTTGCTCTACCCAGGAACACAAACCACACGCCAGCTCCTGCACCGAGCTCTCCAGACACTCTCCACTATCAAACACCTACACGAGCAGCAAGAGGAGGCTTCCAGCTCTACCCACCAGCTTTTTCCTAAGGCAGCTATCACTACACAATCACATTTTGATTCCTTTGTTCTGCAATAAGACCCTCAACATGAATTTATTTTGAATCTGACCTTCATAATAAGCCACATAAAAGCCCACACAGCTGATAAATACTCACTTGTGGCCTGAGATTCCAACTCACTCAAGTCTTGAGATGGGATTCTTCCAAGAAAGCCCCAAGCCCTGTGGCTAGGACTGTTCTGACTGTGAGCCCACACCACAGGAGGCATATGACCATGACTAGGAGCTTTTCAGTACTACAGCTTTCAGCCACCAGCGGAGCAGGACTTCCCCCTCGCACCATTTATAAACCATCCAAACCATTTCCCAGCAGAAAAGGGAAGGTCGGAAACCAGCAGGATGTGGGGAGAGGGGGGAAACATGCAGAAGAAGAAGGCAGCGTTCCACAAAAGAGGTTTCAATTTCCATAGCTGTCATGCAGCAGAGCCGCTGACGTTGGTGTGCAGTCCCGGTGGGAAGCAGGGCTCGGTCTTAGCCCCTCTCAAACCACGGGAGGGAAACACCAAACTGCACTTGCTCTATGGGGGATTTTTCCAAACGACTTGGATGCAAACAGTCCTGCGTGGAGGAAGGACCTTCGCCTCCGAGAGCACAACTCAAACTTGTGTCTCAACAGAAGGAATTGCAAAAAGCTGACGTGCAACAGCCACGTTTTTTACACCTTCTGTTGTTCAGGGTTTGAGGCCAAGCAGGACAGAGGGACTCTTCACAGAGATCCTAATTTGCATGTGGAGGCAACATTCAGCATCTATCGTTAAGCACACACTGCTCTTTTCACAGCAAAATGAAACACCATACTGTAAATCTTTCAGATCCTTACCTGTGAAGAGAGGGCTGAACACAACCGGGGAAAAGGCACTTTGAGTTCTTGTCAGTCTGTGTTTCCTATTGGAAATAAGAAAAACATTAGTAGAGATGGGGAGACCTGGTGCATCCCCACAGAAGAAAACACGGTTTGATATTCTCAAACCAGGAGAGCCTTCACCATTCTTCACAGAAGCTCGAGACAGCTCAATGCCGTGTCCTAGAGCAGTGCTTTGGCTTAAGTAGGGCAGTCAACCAGTAAAGCTAGGTCTCCGTCCTGCTACGAAGCAAATCTCTAACTAGGTAATTAATAAAGTCTTTGGAAGGAAAAACCCCAAGCAAGTATGGTAACCGGAGCCAAGAAGCTGTTTCACAACAGACGTCACGCTATTTCTCTGGATCAGGCATTGCCAAATGCCTTTGACAAACAGGTTGGGTCCCTGCGCAATTAGGGGTTGTGCCTAGAGTGAGAGCATAAAATGCCCTCACGCTGTGTTTGGAGGACACCATCTCCCCAGAGGGTTTCAAAATGCAGGTGAAGGGTAGGCGAGCTAAACCTGGACCCGTCAAGATAGATGGAAACAGCTAAAAATGCACCTCTGATGAGGACCCAGGAATACCAGCAATTTCCGTGAAGCTTGCTTTCCAAACCAGCAGTTTTATAACAATGCTACAGCCAGCCCTGTGCTCTCCCCACACAAACCCACTCCTGCCAGCACCTTCCCTACCGCAATGCTAAAGGGCTTTACCCACATCTAGGCAGAGAAAATGCTGGTAAACTGAGGCACAGAGTATGGACTTGAATCTGTGGTTGAGGTGAGTAGAGAAACACATCCCTGGTGCCAGAAACTCACTCCCACCTGAGAGGAGAGCACAAGAACAAAGCTGAGCACAAGCACAGCTCTCGTGTGCCGCAGTTTGACAAAGGTCTTCCCAGCATCCGCAGTACATCACGCAATGCCCATCCCAGCACTGGGCAGTCCATATCAGTCTGCAGGTTTGTACTGCGTCAGACAAGGTTACTCCAAGTTAAACAGTGCAACTTCACTGCGCTGGCTAGAGAAACTGGTCCCATTGCATCCAGGCAAGTGACTGCACCACCAAGACCTAAAGGAGCTCAGAGACCAGCTCTACTCACCACCCAGAAGAACACCCTGCTTCTACTGCAAGCCAGCTGTTACAGGGCTGACACTGTTCCTCTTGGATGTCTTCCTCACTCTCCAACCTCCTCCCAGCAAGCGGTGGACCCTGAACCTTAAGCCTGTCTTGTGCTTCAGACGCCAGCTCTGCTCGCAGCCTCCTGCAAAACCTGGACAAAGCTTCAGCTAAAACCAGCTCCAAGCAAGGACTGCCGCCCTTCAGGAAGGATTGCACCGAGCAGATTCAACTCAACCACCCTGCAGGGAGAAGAAACCCGAGCAGCAGTCTCATAGTGCCATGCACTGAAGAGCCCTGGGAGCACAGAGCAGATGAGTGCCCTCAACTTCTCCCAGGGCAGACCAAATGCTTCTCTTGTTTGTCTCCAGACACACCACTGGGTCACACAGCTGTGAATAAACATTTAATACTCTACGTTTGCAAATAAACATATTAAGAACACTCAGCATCCTGATATATAAAACCCCATTAAAATGTTTGGAAACATTTTCATTTTAAGCCTCTCACACCTATTTGAGGGTTGGATTTTTTCCCTGAAGGAGAACAATTTGCCAATTATCAGACACACATGCGCACACAAAATCACACTTCTGGACTAATATCAACTAACCTTGTAATATAGTAACAGCTCTGTTCCCACCCACTAAGCCAGACGGAAAGGAGCATTGCTGGCATGTTGTGGTTACCAAAACAGCTACATTTTATGCCAACATATTACAGCCGTCGATTTCTGAGATTTCTCATTTCTAGCAACCTCCCATCAGCAGCAGGGTGAGAGCAAGAAATGATTCACGTGGACTGAATCTTCCACTTCCCAACCCAGTCTCCACCAAAACAACATACTTCCACACTTCTTCCTCCTGCCCTCAAGTTCTGCAGCATCCAAACAACGCTGAAACCCACAGAGAAGTAATTACGTGTGACCGGTACGTGAACACTGCTGCATCAGATCAGCGCAGCCCTGCAGAGCTGGAGAAAGCCAAAGGTGGACACTGCTGTTCAGGAATGCCGTGGACAGATTCTGCATGGATTCATGCACACAAAACTGGGAAACTCCTTAAGCTCCAGCAAATAAGGACTTTTAGGGTCAGTTACCCACCAGTTCTGCAATACCTATGGTTACTGCCTTAGCAGTTGGCACTTCCCACAGTGCTGCCTTCACTCATCCCAAGGCACTGTCCTGTTAACACTAAGGCAAGTCTTAACCAGCCACCCAGGCTGGCTACGTGCTACTTTACGCACATAATACTACGGAGACACGTTAAAAAACCAAGGTCATCAATACAGCTAACTTACAAGACTTGGATACCAACCTGGCAAGCGATCTGCAGCAGATGCCGGTTGCAGCTCAGACACGCCTGCACCCGTCCATCTGCAGAACCAGTGCCTAACCCTGTCCTCTTTCCTTCCAATTACCTCCGCAGTACAAATTGCTTCCAAAAAAGACCAGTTTCACTGATACAACCTTTAAACATCAACATCCAGGCCCTGGGTGGGAAGCCGTGCATTGGTATCTCCACATTTAGTTTCTTAGCCACTTGCAGCTCAGCAGAGCCCAACTATTGATTTTTAGATAATGGGTCCGGTTTCCTTCCTAACTACTGCTGCAGGCGGGAGGCAAAGCTGCATGGTGCTGCCTCCAGGACTGGCAGCACGATGGGAAGCTTGGACAGCAACTCCAAATATCAGGAATTCTGCTTCTTGCAGATGTTTAAAAAAAAGAGCTGGACTAGGTAACACCCACCGCAGACCAAGAGGGAGCACCCTTCACCACCAGCCCACAGAGACTTGCAAGTCAGGAACAACAGCTCGATAGCAAGCCGAGCCATGAACTAACCCAAAAGCTGCTCTGAGCCCACCTCATCAGCCACGAGCGACCACAGCAGCGACTCATGGTGAATGCCAGATCCATCCTATATTAACAGGGGCCACACGCTGGGAGGCAACAACCTCCAGCTCTTAGCAGAGACGAGGAAAGGTCATCCGTCTGGTCCCCCCCACCCGCAAGTCAACCAATGAATATGGGTGCAAAGTAGCAGACAGCATTCACTAGCGTGGCATTAAGTCTAGCAAAGACCACGGCAGAAAATCGAGTCGCTGCACTGCCCATCTCCAAACCGAGGGACCAGAGCAACTGGGAGGAGAGGAAAAGAAAAGCAGCATCCGCTGAGGCCAAACATTCACTTCCCAGCAAGCCCAGCTTAGCTAAACTGCATCTAACCTGCCCATGAGAGTATGGTCATCCCAGCATCCCGAACCGCTTGTCCTCGCTGACGAGAGCGGGGCCAGCAGGGACTGTCCCATCAACGCACAGCCTCCCGGCAGGAGAGATGCCAGCTCCAAGCACACCCACCCCACATCCCACCAGCACGGGAGCTGTGCTCCACAGGAGCAAAGAGCATCGTTCAAATAATCCAGCCCTCGTCAGCAGGAGGGGACTCCTGGAACTGGAAGCAGCAAAGTCATCCCTGAACCACGAGAGTTGCTGCATCAGGCACCTTGAAGTAACCTTAGTTAAAATACCACCTAATTAGCGTGGTGAAGTTACATGCCACCGGAGCACGAGGAGTGACCATTAAACTCCCTGACCAGAGGGAAGACCCGGGCAGCAATAATACAGTGCTTCTCTGCTCCCAACCTGCTAAGACACGACTGCCAACTCTCCGTCGCCTAATCCCGACGCTGGGAGGTCCTGAGGACTGCTCACTCTTGTCAAGTGCAAAGACTGAATAAACCACAAGCCCATTAACAAAACATTATGTCATTACAGGCAACTGGCTCGCTACCGTTTGAGGCCCATTTAGTCATTTGTGGGGAATGAAGCCGTTGTATAAAACGGCTTCGCCACCCCGTATGCAAAAGCGAGGCTCCTCACTGGCACAAGAGCTCTAGGGAGGACTCAAATGCCCCGACCTGCTGCAGGGCTGGCAGCTAACGCAGGAGCTGAGGCTGCTCCATCTCAGAAGCAATCCTCTGCTTCAAAGGGGAGGTAACTTTGGCCTCTGCTACAGCCTGGCTGCCTTTTGGGCTGCCGAAGTGTCTAGTGACCACAAGCCAGTGCTGTGGGTCACACCTGACCCAAGGTCAGCATGCTCAGAGAAAGCCTGGAGAAAGTTTCCTGCTCACCCATCAACAGGTCTCCAGCTGCACCAAGGAGGCAACACACCCCAAAAGCCTTACACGAGGCTAATTAACCCCGCAGGGAAAGGACTGTGCTGTAATACTCGGAGTCCATTCAATTATTTAGTGCTGCTCCCGGGCTGGCTGCACAGACATCGGGCAGGCTCTCCTTGCCTCCTCCACAAGGAATTTAAGTTCTGCTGCTGGAAATGCTACAGAAAGTGGTTTCTGGAGCACAGGAGGCCCACCCTGACTGGAGCCTGGGCAGCAGGTACAGATCAGCGCTTTACCCTCCCCAGCTCATGTCTTCTGCTGAAACACGAGGCTGAAGCAGGGCGAGCAGCCGAGGAGTGCCAGAGCCAACAGAACACAGAGGGGGGTGCGGGGTCTCACACCAATAGGTCCCAGAATTTGTCCCTCCAGCCTAACTCAAGATCCAGCCAACCTCTGGCTGCCAACGTTTCCTCTGGCCACGTCCTGCCACGGAGCACCGGGAGAGCACAGGGAAAGCAGAGCCCCTGTGGCAGCACCTACCACCACCGAGGCCAGAGCCCGCCTGTGACGCTCGAGAGCCTCAGGAAATTATTCTGCAAGACACAGAAGGGCAAGAGGAAACGCCAGCCCCTCGGGTCTCAGCGCAGTGTCACCAGAGGCTGCTCGCAGGGCACACCACTTCCTCGCTCGGCCGGCGCCTGCAGCATCCCGGGGCCCCAGCGGCTCCTCCGAGCCACCCGCCACCTCACCGGTCCTGCTCCCGGACGTTTTTCCACCATCTCCCTTGGGGACTCAGGGCCCAGAGCAGTGTGTTCCTCCTCCGCCTGCCTCTCCTGGGCTCGCCAACCGCATGTGAAAGACGAGGCCTCGGCAGCTGCTCGGAAAAGGTGTGAGCCCACCTCTGAGCCGATGGATGGCCACGATGCCCACCTGCGGGCTGGCACCCGTGCCTCACAGTCACCCTCCACCTCCAGCAAGGTGTCACGGCACCGGCACCCCTTCTCCCCCTGCACCATGGGGCCACACCGTTGCACGTCCGCAAAGCCGCGCCTGACACCAACCCCAAGGTCTCCCGGCTGCCACCACCGCAGGCGGCTGTTCCCCGCAAACCCCATCCAGCCATCCCAAACCCCCCTCCCCCACC
>VYZV01020513.1:27369-56247 GCA_013401275.1 Pandion haliaetus | reverse complement strand
AGGTTTCTGTGAAGGACCTGGAATGTCTGCACCCTGAGGAGGTCCATGCTAAGTATAGATTTCTGGGTGTTTAGGAAGATCCTTTCATGCAGGAGTAAATTACAGTAAGAATGCTTCAAATTTTTTTCTTATAGGATATTGAGGTGAACAGAGAGATTCTTCAGTAGCTGCTAGGTGATTCATACAGGCTAGAAGGCCCTGTGTTGAATGGTATCTGCACCTGTAAAAGAGCACATCCAGGTGTGTACTTCTAGAGCACTATATGTGGCAGACTAACTGCTAATTGCCAGCCCTATCTTGAGCTGTGTTTCATAATTAACTCTTACTGCTGTCAAGGCTGCTCTTTGATTACCCAGAATGCTGCTGCCCTTGATGAGAAAGAATGGCTATTTTTCTGGTCTTGATCTATCTGACAGATGATTCCAAACCAGAGCACAAGGACTTCTGAATTCATTTCTATCCTTTATATGAGTATATTCCCCTTTGGGCTTTTATTTTGGATCGAAGAATTGGCTGTTCATCCAGCAGTGATAACTAAGAGGGAGCAGCTGTTCACTGTAAGGTCTGAGATCTCAGGTTGTCCCATCAGGTGTGCTTTACAGAAGGTCTTCAAGCCCACACTTGTCTTCTTGAATGACAAGGTGTGTGATGACTGAAGCAATGTCCCTGTTGTGCAGCATGGGTAATAGGAAGGGAAGCCCCACAACAGAGCTGAGTGGAACGAAGAGGCTGGAGGGAATTTGTGTAAGGAAATATTGAAAGAAAGGGAGAGAATTCTACCTGGCACATGAAAAATAGGAGAGTCATTTCAGGCAGAAAATTGAGTGGGAGAAGAAGACAAAGGGAATACTGTGGGGTAGGTAGTCGGTATAGGGTGCGGAGGAACTGAGATAAGGGTTGTAGGTGGAAGCAGTAGCAATGTGTGGAGCCTTCTGTTCGCTTGCTGATTCTAACATTAGCTAGTCTCTAATTAAGGAAAGCCATTTGTGTATTATCTGATGGATAGATGCTCTTCCTTTGTGGGTGCTTTGTCTTCAGTATGGAAGGCCACCAGCACTTTGAGAGTTTCTGCATTTCCTTTTTTGATTTTAAGTTGCAATGATTGTAGAGAAAAGCAGTGCAGCCAGGTGTTTCGCATCTCTCAGAACACATATTAGGCTGTACAGTCTGTAATACTTTATGGTTTTTTGGATACGCCACTATGTGGCACATTGCTTACATCTGATCTTCTGTTGGACTTCCCTTGTCAACATCTGAGCCTGAGGAAGAGCAATATTGTTACCGAGTCTTTGGTTGTGATTCAGCCTTAGCTTCCTTATTAAATAAATTCTTTCACACTAAGTTAAGGGGCCAGGACCATGGCACTCAATACAATATAAATGTCCAGCTGTGCCGACCAGATTACCAAAAATGTTTAGTTGACAGAGAATGATGCAGGGGATTGAGAGCTGGAAGCAGGACAACTGACAGGAAGGAAGATCTGTAAGTGGGAAAAGTAGCATATATAAACTGGCTCTAGCTAAAAGTAGTCTGAAAATAAATATCAGATCACCGGTGGAGCTAGCTTCTGGAATGTCCTAAAAAGAGTGCTGGAGAGTGAAAAGCAATTGTAATTTGATTAGCCTATGAAAATGATTACCAAGCGCAGTTACTGATAGGTAGACCAGACAGTCACATCCAGAGATGCCTCTTGATCTTGGTTCCTCTTTAATAGCCCTTTTCAGCAGATTATTAGCTTCATTACAATCATCTGTGGTAGCTCTTCCCTTTGAGTGCTGAAGAAAATCTTCAGGTTTTTCTTCTGTGACAGTGTACCGTTACTGGTGAGTAGCCTGGAAATTTGGTCGAGGTCAGAAACCGTTAAGTGGATATGATTGTGTTGACCTGTTCCCTTACAGACATTTTGGCCAATTGGAAATCTCCTGGACTGTTACGCCAGGTACCTTACACTTTCTAAACACTGATTTATTGAATGTCAAGTGTAGGGTACTTTATAGAGCTGATAAGGAAACTTTACTCAGTAACAACAAGTTCCCTGCTCTCAGAAATAGCATGTTATGCCTAATGTTTTTCTTAAGTTCTGCTCCTTGTCATGTGAAAATGAGGTTGATTTTGCTGGTCATTAAAGTGGGGCTTGGGTTTTAATTGTTGAACTCTAACTAGTTTGTACAGCACTTGAGTGATGGAAGGTGCTATATATGTTGTTGTTGTCAAGCACGTATAAGCTATGCCAAAGGAGTTTTCATGAGTCATTTAAGCTTTTTGTATAAAAAGACCTAATTTCTTCAACTCCTCCCACCTCAAAATTAGTAATGCTTGAGCAATTCACTCTGAGCTTAGGGGGTGCAGGTAACTTCTTCACAGTTGCTATGGTTTGCTTTAAGCAAAAGCCATGTTTAAAGAAACAGAAAAGCATTTCTAATACAGACTTGCAATAGCAAGACTAGATCATAAAAAATCTTAAATAAAATAATGAATAATGGTGAAATAGCTATTTATTAGGGCAACTGAATGCAAAGTAGGATTAAAAATGAGCTTTGCCATTAGTAAGCACTGAAGATCAGTTTCCAAACTATTATTAACATAAGGGCTACAGTTTCTTATCTTGTAGCTTAGTTAATTTGATAGATGCTGAATGCACTGTTAAAATGAAGGTGCTTCAAATGTGTAGCACTATGAAGAAGTTAATTTTTGTCTGTTTTTATTTTAGGATTATCAAAGCAGACTTTTGCAATGCTACTGGACAAAATATGCTTTTTTCCTTTTTGTAGACTCTTTAGATCTTTTTGTCAGTTTCTGTATTTATAACATGAGGATAATATTGCTTTCAAAATCTTTTTGGGTGAATACTAAAGAGGTGAAAGATTTCTCTGTGGAACCTCTTAAAATAAAGAGGCAATATATTTGGGGGGAGAAAAACCCCCACTTTCAGTATGTACAACACACTTGCCCTTAGACAGTGCATGTTTAGGGTGGTATTGTTTAGTCACCTGTACTTTGCTTTGTTATTTCTGTGGCTGAAATATTATTACTGATAGTATTTGTTACCTGTGGCATTTCTGGTTCTCCAACTGTTGATCAGGTCTACTTCAGCCCTCTGATTTGTGTTGCTGAACAGATTGGAAATCAGGTGGCATTGTGTCTCCCCTTTATCTCTAATCCTGCTGTAACTGTCACATTCTGCAGCAGCTACCTGGCAAGGGAAGCTTGTCTTCTTGCAGCTCTTGTGGAGTCAGGATTCATATACTGGTGTACCAGACAGTCTAGTTCACTGGTAAAATGCCTGATCACTGAGTGCCATGAGAGTTTGAAAGACTATAGAGCTGCTTGGCCGGTTAGCAAATGACTTAAAGATTTTAGGGAAAAGAATTAAAGACCTAAAATTTGACCTTCTTACAAACTCGTGGAATGTCCTGTGTGGCTTTAAAAAATGCTACCAAGGTTCAAGATCCAACAGCACTATCTTCTGCATGCTTCTGAAGTCTTAAGAGTTCAGAGGAAGCAGTCATGGTCCAGCTGATGGTATAGATAAGGCTGCTGTGGTAATTTCTGTGCAATGAAGGATTCTATGATACTGTAACAAAGAAAGAAATGTCTTTAAGCTGTGAAGGGTATTGCAAACATAAGAGAACAGTCTCTTCAGCACAGCAAGTTCAAAGGTAACTAATAAAGGTCGTGTAGGGATAGGGTAGAAGGAACAGGAGCTTGTGTGTTAAGTGTAAAATACTTTCATAAAATGAAATCTAGAGTGAGTACAGAGGAGGTCTGTTTGTCTCTGGTAAAGGGTTCTACTTGAATTTACTGGTTTGGGAAGAAAAAGGAGTCATTATGTGAGACTTGACCTTTCAAATACCTTCTAGCAGAAATGCTTTCTGACTTCACTGTGCTGCTCGTAGATTGTAAAGAGAACTATAGAACAAATGCTAGAGTTTTAACACCTTTGTAGGTCAACATACTCTACCTAATGGTTTTACCTGGTGTTTACCCTCTCATTTCTCTATGCCTTCTGATAGTGGGAGGCTGGCCCAACTTTTCAAAGCTGCACGTTGGAACCTCCACGTGACTGAGAGCTCCCAGCCATTTGCCATATGCCAGGCTGGAGATTTGGGATCTCCTGAGTCATTTGAGTACAAGGTGATGCTGGCTTTTTAAAGAGAGTGCCACATCACTGAGGAATGAGGCTGGAAGTGGGAAGGATGGGCTCCCTCTGCAGTTCTCACTGGTAGTTCAGTGGGAGGACCAGGAACTGAGGGAGGAAGAGGCAAGAACAGTGTCAAGGCTTGTTGAAGGTGAGCTGCTGAGCAGCTGCAATGGGAAAGGGAGTTCTGAGTTGATGGGGTGGGTCTGTCTTTGGAGCTGGAGGGGATCTCGACCTGGGAGGGTGGAGAGCCTAAGATGAATTGGTAGTGATAGTGTGTTAGGAGGAATAGGAGGCCCTGAGTATAGGAGGGACTAGATAAGATGAGGTCTGGGGTTAGAGGGTTAGGGAGGCTGGGAGGTATTGCCAGATAGAAACTTTGGGTTAGAAATCATTGCATGATCTGGAGGGGGAGCTGTTCAGCATTTTTAATTCTCAGGAGGGGACGAAATATCCTTTTCCTATTCTCGTATTTGAATGTCTTCCTGGGACTATTCTTTGGTCTGGGAAACTGAGGAATGAGAGCTAGCATCTAGCTTAGGTGTATATCCTGCATTTTTGTTTTTTTCCAGTGCTGCTTAATGAATTGTAAGCTTGAAAGAGAAAAGGATGTTTTCTTCTCAGAATGGTGTTTTGACCATTTCAGCTGTGCTTATGACTTTTTTTCTGTGCCAGGAAGGACATGAACAGGGCTTCACAGGTCTCGTATTAGCACTCTGAGAACAGAGATGCTTGGCTCTAGGATTGAAAAAACCAGTGAGGTCCTTTAGTGTCCCGATGAACTGGGTCATTAAGTTGAAGTTTTGAAGTTAGTGTTTATTTCTAAGTTGCTCAATAAATCAGTATTAAAATTGTGTTTAACTTGCATTTCACGCAATGTCCTTGTCTATGGCAACTTCCCTCACCTTTACTTGTAGATAGGTGACTGGCAAGCTTTATCTCTGTTCCTTATCTTTGAAATGGAAAGAAAATAGATAATACTGGCCAGCTGTTTAGTAGGAAGCCCAACAGGTTTACAAGCACTTGTGCTTGTTGACTCTAGTGAAGTTTCTGAGGAGGTAGAATAGTTCTGAAAATGTGTTGGAAAGAATATAGTTTCTCACACAAACTAAAGGCTGTAACTGTTATGTGCCATGGAATAGGTAGTGGGAGTTAGCAGCCCTCAGAGTTGCCTATTTTTTTTACTCATAGGAATGCTGGTGCTTGGACATGCACTGTGTTGGCACAAGCTTGGTACAGGAGTGTAACTGTTAGTCCTGTTAGCTATTTCAGTGAATTTAGGAAAGGATTAAAATTGAAAGATATTTTTATAAAATAAATTTTGTTTTTAGTTCTGATGTATGTTGTGGGTTGATATTTATTGATTTATTTAATTTGTATTTCTGGTAGCACTCCATGTTGCCCCAAAGAAAACTGTAGTCCCATCTTACAAAGGTCGCTTACAGGTGGAAGACGGAAGTCCAGAAGGAAGACTGCAAACGTCTGATAGTAGTCTTCCACTGCTGTTCTCAACTGGTGGTCCAATTTCATGTTAACCTTTCTACATTTCCTCCTTCAACCAAAGCTAGAACAGTTTTGTGGTAAGAGCACACAGCCATTTGGTGAAATGTAGTGGTATAAATCTCCTAAAGAAGATAATGTAAGAAATGCAAAAACTCAGTGGCTTTCTTGTAAAGGAGGATGTTCTAAATTCTCTGGCTCTGCAGAGGGATCTGGACAGGCTGGATCGTTGGGCCGAGGCCAAATGTATGAGGTTTAATAAGGCCAGGTGCCGGGTCCTGCACTTTGGTGACAACAACCCCATGCAACGCTACAGGCTTGGGGAAGAGTGGCTGGAAAGCTGCCTGTCGAAAAGGACACCTGCGGGTGCTGGTTGACAGCTGGCTGAATAGGAGCCGGCAGTGTGCCCAGGTGGCCAAGAAAGCCAAGGGCATCCTGGCCTGTATCAGAAAAAGTGTGGCCAGCAGGAGCAGGGAAGTGATCGTCCCCCTGTACTCGGCACTGGTGAGGCCACCCCTTGAGTACTGTGTTCAGTTTTGGGCCCCTCACTACAGGAAANCCTGACAGGAGGTTGTAGCGAGGTGGGTGCTGGTCTCTTCTGTCAAGTAACTGGTGATAGGGTGATAGGATGAGAGGAAATGGCCTCAAGTTGTGGCAGGGGGGGTTTAGATTGGATATTAGGAAAAATTTCTTTACTGAAAGGGTTGTCAGACATTGGACCAGGCTGCCCAGGGAAGTGGTGGAGTCATCATCCCTGGAGGTATTCAAAAAGCATGTAGACAAGGCACTTCACGACATGGTTTAGTGGGCATGGTTGATGGTTGGACTTGATGATCTTAAAGGTCTTTTCCAACCTAAATGATTCTATGATTCTCTGCATGGGGCATTTTTAGGAAGCATCTGCTTTTAATTAAATCCTTCTTAGTGTTCTGTAACTTAATTCTAGTTACCTTTGTTTTATTTTAACGTATTTTAATACTGATAATAAAGAGTTTTGCCCCACTTGCCCATGGAGAGAAGAATAATAATACAAGATTTGTGGCAGTTATTGATCACTTGGTAAGATCAGGATGGGGGAATTCTTCATCAACAGAGCCTTGCTTGGATAAGCACAAAGGGAATTTAGTCATCTAAATGGACAGAAGTCTAGTAACCTTTTGGCCGTCCTGCCTCAGCCTGGCAGGTCTCATCTGGAGATGTTGCTCTGTCCTGCAAATTACTTTTTAAATAAAGCTGACTAACACAGGACAATTTGATTGTGAATCCCTAACAGTTTGCAGATCATGGTGACCTAGTGGAGGTAGTGTGATAATTTCTCCTGAGAAACAGTCCTGTTGATGACAGGAGTGTTACAGCCAGAGCTGTTCACAGCCATTTTTTTGTCTGCATGGTGGGGTTGCATCATTCAGAATGCAGTGATTTATCCCTGTCTCCTTTTTATTTTCAAGAAGCAGCACTCCTGGGTCCCTTACTTTGCTGTCTTTCCATGTTCTTACACAAAGTTTCTGCTCTTTCTCCAGATGCTCCTCCTTTTCTGTTTTAAAACCCCATGCAAAAATGTGCAACCTTAACTCCCAAGACTACTATTTAATTAACAGTGTGAACCTGCACTGTCAGACAGAATAGAGTTGAGCTCAATACTTCCCTTTCCTCTAAAGAGGAATGAAGCTTGTGGGTGTTTGCTTTTTTATTTTTCAGAAAAAAAGCATATTGTTCATCTGAGCTTTAGCTGAAGTTGGAAAATTTGGTTTCTTTCTTACTGCTTGCTGGATTGCTATCAAGCAGCCTTGCTCTGGCATCAGCAATTAGCATTTCCATTAAGCTTGCAATTTTCACACTCTCTGCTGCAGTTAGGTGGGAACAGCGAGGACCAGGGATGGGGACTATATAAAGAAAGTGAAGGATTGGAAGTGAAGCGGTCTACTCAACTGATCCTGGAGCGATGGGTTATGCCGGCAGGTACTCCAGCCCTCTGGCAAGCTGTTGTTTCTCATTAAGAATACAGGCTGCTTTCATGCTTATACCCTGAGAGTCATGGGGAGAAGAGGTAACAGCTGTAGAGTGCTGAGATACTGGTGATGGGGACCCTGCCGATAGCCAGCTGCTGTCTGTCATAGAGCTTTGGTGGCCGGGAGCAGGAATTCGGCAGTGCCTGTGCCAGCAAGCAGGGAGGCAGCAGTTAGAGGAGCCATCCAGCCAGGTGAATTGTTGCAACTATGAGCGGGGTGCTCCCTCCTTATCAGAGCAGAGAGAAGGAGCTGAAGCGTGTTGAATAGTGATGTTGACAGAGCTTTTATAGCTTCCCCTGCTCCCCTGAGAGAGGACTGCAGCAATGGTGCAACAGTCTTGTTTTCTAGTGCTTTGGCTGATTGACAGGAAGCTGCAAGTGCTGTCGCTGAGTAGTTGGTTCACTTGTCCAAGGATGCTGGGATAGTTTGTGCCTCAGGGGCTTCTGGTGCATTAGTTCGTAATAGCAATATAGCTATTTCTCGGACACGCTTCCTATTCTTACTTCTCTATCTGGAAACTACCTCCATTGGTTCTTCTCTGTTAAACGCTATCTGTAGATACTCATCTCCTGCCGAGTTTTTGATCACTGTTCTGCTGAGTGTCTGCCCATGCTGAACGTGGCCAGATCTGCACCTTCTTAATGCTCAGGTCATCTCAGTATATTGTATTTGAGCCTTTTGCTTCCCTACTTCTGAATTTCTCTTCAGGTCTAGCATTTATTAGAGGTGATTACTCTGTTCCAGGGTCACTCTTTCTCCTCATAACAGCACAGTGGGATATACATGGTTATGCTAGCTTAGCCCTTGTGACTTCCACTCTGGAATAGGAGAGTGGACTGGTCCATGGTTATAGTATTGTCATGTTGTGAGAGTCTGTTATTTCCACACTCTCGGCTGTAGTTTCCCTTGAGTAAAGGGGATGCTGAATTTTGGAATCTGGAAGAACATTATGAGAAAGCATTGTTTGGCCTATTACTTTTCAACAGGCATTTGATGTTGACGAGTTAGGGGCAGAATACTGAGTGTCGGTGGGCCTTTGGTCTGACTGGGTACAGCCAGAGCTGTTCTCATTGCTCTATTTATGTTTCCAGTGCTGTTGCAGACAGAATGGTGCTGTTTTCTTTTTATGTTGGAGGAATTGAAGCACAGAAAGACCAAAGTCCTGCTTCCTGAAGAATTGAATCCAGTTTCTTCTCAGTTCCAGTCTAGTGCACTAATCCTTACCAGATCTGTCTTACCATGTGCTACAATGACTTGTATGGACCTTGCCTTGGGAGTATGTATATGTGAACAGGCTGGCTGCAAGAGGTTCAGGGTAATTACTGTACTGCTCAAGCACTTGTAGGCAGAGGATTCCTCTGCAGCATGGAAGTGTTGCCTAGATGTCATTAACAGCTGCCCTGTAGTGACATTTGGTTGGGGATCCTCCTAAGGGGTTTTGAACTGAAACACTTAAAGGAAGACGCTGAATGTACTGTTGGTACAATGGTAACTTCCAGAGGGAATGGGAAAATCGCTGTTCTTCCCAGTGTGCCCTGAGAGTTGGAAGGTAGAAAATTGGAGGATTTTAGTAGAGTACAGGATCCTGTTGATTGATGTTATACTGCAGTTGATGAGCCCTCACATCTCTTTTTTTTTTTTTTTTTTTTTTCCCTCCCTTGTTCCTTTGTTGAGGGCCATTATATGCACCATTAGAAGATTTTTGACCTGTAAGTGCAGCAGATGCAGTGACAGAGGCCTCCGTACTGTGTTCAACCCATCCAGGCTCTCATTGATGTGTGTCTCAGGGCTGTTCTCTTCTGCTCTGTTGAGCAATAACACATCAGAGCCTTTTGATGCTCTTGGCAGAATCTGTGCTACATCCTGGTTTGCCCAAGGGATGGTACTACTTCCCCCTGCCCTTTTCTCTACTTAACCTACCTCCACACCCCTGTTGCATTACATGTGATCCAAACAGTGAACACTGAGACACTAAATAGAACAAAAACTTCGTGTGAATCCCAAATATGCTGGGGCTGAAAATACTTATGTTTGAAACGAAGGCTTACAGGGAAAGAAGGTAAGCCTGCTGTGGGGGGAGGGAGTGAAGGGCATCTGTCCATAACAGGAATTACCTCCTTCCTGGTAGAAAAGCAGAAGAGATGCTGGCTGGCCATCTTCTTACAGAGGATTGGCTTGAAGAAGGGCAACAAATAACTGAGCAGGAGTACTGTTGCTCCTCAGCAGGCTGGCCACAAGAGCTGATAAGGGAAGTATCTCTTCTCAAAAGCAGCTGTGCAGTGGAGGAGCTAAAAACCTCTTTCACTGCAGTCATTTCAGTTTAAAAAGCAGGGAGGCTATCTCTAAAAGCTGGTGATGTCACTTTTCATCCTTTGGCTATAATAATCCTTGGGAGAGAAAATTGCGTAAAAACCAACCTGTATGCTTTACACCACTTTCACGTACAGCCAATCATACGGTTTCATGTCCAATTTAAGTGTCCACTCAACATGCTTTTCTACTTGGTTTTGAGGCTGTAAATGTAGGTGTTCAAGGCCACGTTCTCTTCTTGCTGATTTAAGAACCATAGCCAGTGTGTTCAGCTCAGGTCACAAAATGAGAGTTTGCATGTAAATAGTGATGGCTGCTAGTTTAGTTTAGTTACAGCCTCTTGCTTTTGTTGCTAAAGAAGTTCTAGTGACACAATTGTATTGTGGAATTATGGATGTTCCAAGACTCACAATAGTGGGTGTATTCCAAAGACAGGTATCTTTAGGAAAAAAAAAAAAAAAAAAGGCTCTAGAGGCTATTGCAAAAATGGTGCTGTTTTCCAGTTAATGTTGAAATAGATCTCATGCTGAAACCATCCATCACTGTTAAATCCTGGAGCATAAATTGGGATAATGTGGCTGAGCCCAAGCAAGGGCCACAGTCCTGTAAGCCTGAGCAGCTGAGAGATTGAACTGCTCCTCCGTTGGGAAAAACCATGGACAATTTCCTGGCTAGTGTGAGAGGGCAGCCTGCAGATGGGATGAGAGGCAAACAGTTGATTGCAGCAGGGAAAAAGTGACACATCTGGTTTGGCTTCAGGTTGCTGAGGAGCAGTAGCAGCAGTGCCCTGTGGGAGCTCAGGGGCAGAGGGGTGTTAAGCCAGTTGGACCTTTGCTCTAAAGGTTTATTTTGTGTGTGTGATTGTCACTGAAGGGCACTGGGCATATGAAGCTTGATCTAAAAGTTGTTAAAGCTGAAAACTTCAGGGCATGAGCTGTCCTCATTTTCAGTACGGGGTCTGCCTTACAAGCAAACTGTGGAGGTAGTAGTACTACAGGTAGCCATAGATTTAAGGGTTTGTTTTCCACAGTGTTCCTGTTCCTCAGAGCCACTTGAGCAGAGGCTGGTGCAGAATGTACTGGTGTGGAAAAAGATTGGTTGCTCTTTGAGTATTGGTTTAGTGGATATCCTAATTGGATCATTGCAACTTTTTTAGGAATGTGTAGTTTCCAAACAGTTGGATAAATTTGTCTGTGCAGTGCACATAGTGACTGTAGATCTGGTGGATTAGCTCTTCTGACCAGCTCTGAGCCCAGTACTGAGTTTCTCCATGTGAAGCATATCCCTCTCCTTCCTAGACCGTAGGGAAGGAACAGCATAGATCAGCTGTGAGTGGGCTATGATGCAATACAATTCAGGTATAAAGATTGATTTCAAGCAGTGGTAATCTCTTGTCTTCTTTCTAACTGGAACAGGAAAATTAAACCTGAGCAAATTCATCACAACAGCTGGAACAAACGTAGGAGCTGTTGTTGGGGTAGAACAGAGCAACAGTTCTCCTTCAAGTGTTGTCACCAATATAGAGCAGTGCAAGTACTTCAGGGTGGTATCTGAGAAATACTGCAGTGGGCAGTCACAGGGTACTTGTTCCTGTCAGTTGGTGAGCGCTCGTGCTCTAGACGAACGATGGTTACGCTTGTTCTTTTAAAAATGGTGTCTCCCCACAATGGGCAGCTTTCATGTTCACTGTGTTTGGATGTTCAGTGGCTTCTCATGATGCTGTGCAATCACCCACTGGCAAAGGCCTTTCAGCAGGGTTCTGGTGGCAAAGTGAGAGGCGATGGGATGAACAAGAGGCTTCACACCACTTGTTACAGAAAATCCAGAGCTCTGCTACTCTGCTTTCGAAAGCCCCAACTGCTAGTATTTGAACAACAGTGCCTGGCCATGAGATGTGGCTATGTGGAGTTGCATGGCTGGGAAAAAGGTGACACCATGCTTATAACTATTTAATAGAGAGATGGCCAATAAGCTGCTGTGACAGAGATGCAGGGCAGCTGTCTTCAGTCCAAGGCACTGACTGCAGGAGACTACTTTTTTGCTGTGGAGGCTTGGTTACCTTGGCAACCTGTTTTTAGCTGGATCTCTGCTCTGGTGGAGAGCCCATCTGTACCTGCTACTTCTTTGTTTTGAAACGGCTGTTTTACAGAAAAATATCTGACAGGACTATTTCCAGAGCTGGATTATTGTGGAATCCAGGCTCTGCTTTTGGTCCCAGGAGTTTCAGTCTGATGATGAGGTGGTGATGGTATGGCAAGTTCTGTGGCTGGATTGAAAAGGTATTAATATATCTGCTTCATGATGTGGGCTGCTGTCATGGAAGGGGGAGATGCTACTGCTGGTTGTTAAATTCTGGAATAGCTCTGAAAGATAAATCAGTTGCACGCGTGGAGTTTGCAAAGAACTTTGTTCATTCTGGTTTGCAGTTCAGCATCAAGCCACCAGCTAGTAGATTAATCTGAAGTAGCTTCTGTCTGCAATGAGTAAATACCCACGCTAGGGTTGTAGGCTTCCCTTTTTGGGGATATATAAACTTTTGATACTGCTGGTGAACTTTAGTATTGGAAGGTAGTGGTTGCAGGACTGTGTTCAGAATCTGACAATTTTGTTTAATTCCAGATCTTACCAGTCTCTTCGCATCTGTCTTTTTACTGTAGGTTTTTTGGTTTTAACTTTTGTGAATACTTTGTAATCTTGAAGGAGAGGGGGGGGGGGATATCTAAATTTTGTCCTTACCTCATTCCTGTTCCCTGTGCTTTAGCTCTTCCTGTTTTATAGCCTGTAGCTTTGGACTGAGATTAATGGTCTGTTCTGTATTTGCCATGGGGTTCTCTCAAACTTGAGTTGGTTTTCTTGCGGGTTACTGGGTAGTGGGTAACACTTGTGTAATGGTGGGGGGAAGAACAGATCAACAAATTCTAGTTGTACCTATAAAATTGGAGTAATGCCTGGCATTACTCTGTTAGATGCAGTTACCAATTAGTAGGTAATTAAGAACCTTTTTTAAAAAGTCTGTATAGCCTTCCAGCTTGACTTTGCAGGCCATCTAATTCAGATGTTTTAAGTCTTGAAATGTGTTGACTTCAGAGCAGAGAATACATTAAGAATCTGTTCTAGGCAAGCATCAGCTTTCAGTCCTGAGCAGCTATAATGCCAATGAAAATAGCTTTCTTTTTTGAAACTTTCAAGAACTAGAAAAAAACAAGATAAAGAACTTTCCATTTTATTCAAGTGTATAGAATACAATTGTTTATTGTAAAGTCTGTTTGATTAAAGCTCTTTTAGCCAACCTTTTTGTTAATTCCCACTATCACTAACTGATTTTGTGTGGTTACAGCAGGAGCTTTTGTTGTTTTTTTTAAGTCGAGTGTGAACCAGATCTGTAGCCTTTACCGCACAGCTCAAGATAACTGATACAGTAAAGTACTATATCCTTCCTAGTACCATTGCAGCAGCATTGACATAGAGCTACAGAAAAGCTATGCCTGGGGTTTTTTGTCACTTTTTTTTTTTTAACTGCATGTATCAACAACAGTGACAGTTTGGGGCTGCCTATGTGTACATCATGTTGGTGATGTATGAAGCAGAAATGAGACAGCTGGATTCTCCAACCCCAAAGCTCACTTCAGGATCTGGCAGATAGAAAAGTCTCCTGAAAACTGACTAAGCTAACAGGAGACTTACCTTGAGCCTGAGCAGATTTGATTGGGAGGTCAGTGAAGGAGAATAAATGTGGGACAGTAAAATAGCTGTTGTTTACCTGTCCAGCAAAGTGTTTTAGCCACCAAAAAAACCAGCCAACAAACCCCACATGTAAATTGATATATTTCTGAGAGGTGAGCATATATTTCTGACAGGTGAACAGCTGGTATTTAGGTTAGTTTATACTAGATAATGAAAATGCATCTGTATTTAAGTGACTTTTTGAGAATGGCTTTGCTTTTAATTTTATTTAAAAAATACATATTATTTTCTCCTAGCTTTGATCAACTTGTTGAAGTTCCTCATGTCTAATGAGACTGTGTTGCTGGCCAAGCACAACATCTTCACCCTTGCTCTTATGGTGAGTACAGAGAAAGCAAATCTTCTTATTTTAAACAACTTAATCTTGAATGAATCTTAGGAAAGAATACAGGATTTCTGGCCTGGTAAGGAGATACCAGTACAAGGCCACAAAGCAGAGGAATATCATTGTGGTTGGTTTCGCTAGATGTTTGGAAAGGGCAGTGCTTGGAACTCACTGTAGAGTCTGCTCATTGAAATAAACAAGTCTATGTGAGGAAAGGCTTAGTTTAATTTTCCAGAACTGGTAATGTTTTTTCTTGTTCTGTGGCTCTTTGTGTACAAAATAATAGAAACCAGTTTTCCTGACCCCAGATACGATAGTATTTAAGCTTTTTGTCTGTCTCTTCTTTACTATAAGGAAATTAATAGATAAAGCAATGAAGTAATTAATACTGTAATGCAGCTGAGAGCTATTTTTTTGAAGGTTTTGGACATAGCTTATATTGTTTCTGTTGCAGAATAGATTTTGTGTAAATATTCCTGTTGTAACTTCTTTTCACTTCCTTGTATAGGTTGTGAACCTGTTCAACATGTTTATCACTTATGGAGACACCTTCCTCCCCACTCCCAGCAGCTATGATGAGCTATATTATGAAATCATTCGGATGCATCAGAATTTTGACAACCTTTATTCTATGGGTGGGTACCTCCTGAGTGGTCAGGACTACTGTTGACTGGAACTGAGGGGGGTGGTGGAGGGATGTTTTCTGTCCACCTGCTACTGATGTGTGTCTTGGTGAATGGACGTTTTGTGTACTAGGACATGTTTTGTAAATGAAGAATTGAGAGAGGGATAAACTTGTTAAAGGGATAATTTTTTTTTAGTTAAAAAAAAACAAAAAAAAAGGAACAGACCCATTGCCTCTGAGAAACTTACAACAAGAAGCTTGCTCTGCTAGACAAAGCACATCTACTACACTCATTGCCAAAACAAACCAAGAAAACAGGCTTCACAAACCTGCATGCAATGACAAGCGAATCACTGGACTGAAGAATGTGCCTACTGGCAAAACAGGGAGAAGCTGCCATCCTTCAGAGAGAGAGAGGCATGCTGGAACGCCACCAAGTGACACCCAGCAGGGAAAAGAGGAACAAAGGAGAGCAAGGAATGTATGGAGGCATAATCAGGCAGTGTATACACAGAGGCCTGCAGCCAAGGGTAGCTGCAGCAGCACTGGTGTAGTGCCTGCATGCTTGAAGCTGTGAAGAAAAGAATATAACTGTGTTTGTTTGCTTTGTTGTAGACAGACCTTTCTCCCTTCACCCTCTGCTCCCTTCTCAGCATGATCGCCCAATGAACAACAGGAATTAATATAAGCATATAAGGGGAGTTAAAGGGCAGTGGGAGACAGACAGTTGGCCACAGCACTCTTCTGACATGGGAGAGAACCATCCTCACCTAAATAAAATAGCCTAAATATGCCTTGCAACTGCAAGAAAAAATGAACTGCCCTTTTGTACAAACTACCTGCAGTTTTCATCCATTATATAACGGATCACTTGGCCATTTTTGTGCCCTCTGAGCACATAAGATTTTTTGCTAACCCATTTCCTACTCACAAGAATTGCAGCTAGTAAAATGAGGTATTTTTACTAGCCAATAATTTTTCAAACCCATCCCCTGTGGAAGCTGAAGGAAGGTGGAGTGGAAGAACAATGAACTCAAACTTACTCAGTTGGGCTGCAATAGGCACATCTGACCTGTTGAAAAAAAATAATTTGTCACATGAATGTTTTCCATCCTGCTACACAGAGCATACCCCTTTGAATTAATGTTGTAGATGCCTGAATGGAAACCCTTTCTGAATATGTTACTTCAGATATTCAAGTACAGTATCTACTGTTTGACAAAATAATGTTACTCAGAGCTCACATCTTTTTTCTGCAGATGACATGTAGTGGTAGCACTAGGAAGTGAGAAGGTAGCTAGAGGATCTGTTACTGTTTTGGTACTTACCAAGAGATGTGCAGGTAACTGCCACCATAGAAACACTACAGATTCTGACGTAAATAAATATTTTTGGTACTCTGGCAGAAAATAATTGGATTCCCTAGAAGTTCTTCCTGCTGCAGAATGTTTTCAGATCTGCCTCCAAGTCTATCAGAGACCATCTGTGCAACAGAACAACACCCTCATTCCTACAGGGAGCGTTTTTCCCTAGGCTGGTGTGTAATTCCTCTCTGCAGTGCCAGATAAATGGGGAGGTAAAGAATCCGTCACTGCTGGGGTAGGTTTAAATTGCAGGATGTAGTCCAGCTCAGATGGAACCTTGCATAAATAGGAGCCAGAGGAGAACAGCAGTGTGTGGAACAAAAGGTATCGTAGATCTGGGACACTGCCCTGTTTCTGGGGGAAATTAACTTTAATATGTGGTGATGAAAGTAGTTAGGAGGACCTGGGCTCTTTTATTCCCTCTGCTTCCTGTCTCCCAGCCATTATTTTGTTCTGCTCACCTCTTATGTGTTCCTTATGTTTCTTAGATGGGCTTTGAAGGGAACTTCTGCCCTGGATCACAGATCGTCTCAAAGATGACCTTTGTTTTGATGTATTTTCCAGACTGCCATCTCACCAAAGCAGTTTGGTTTTTTTTTTTGACGTTTTGGATTAGAAAATTGCCAGTTCTGTGCCAGCACTGTTAACTGTCTTTTCCTTTCAGTTCTAAGGCTGTCTACCAATGCTGGTCAATGGAAAGAGCCTGCAAGCAAGGTGACCCATGCATTAGTCAATATTAGGTAAGGAGTAGAAGTTGTTAACCATTTTAAAGATTCTTATGTCCTGTGTGACTGCATTCTTATCGTGACACTTTCATATTTGTTGTATTGAATTTGATTTTGAATTTGTTCTCTTTGTTGGGCTAAATTGCTGCTCTGAACAGGGCCCACTGGGCTAAAGAGAAGATCACCAGGGTTTGATTGTCCTCTCTCTAATAATTCTCTCAGCTCCTCTGTAGACTGAGTGCTTTCAAAGCATGACACAAGCTGTAATGAATTAATCCTCACAGCATTCTTGGGAGAAGTTGTACAGTAGGGAACAATGCTGTGCTGGCAGAGTAATTGTGGACCTAATGGATTTCTGTTGTGTGATTCTATTGCAATTCCATGAAGCTATGAAGGGGACTATAATCCAGCTGTAATAAGCAGAATCGAGGTCTCTTTTAACATTGCAAGACTTTTGTGTGTGTTTAAAACTGATTATTTAAGGACATTTCAGTATTCTTTTAAACAACTTCTTCCTATTCAAGGGCAGAAGTTATGCTCTGCTTGTAAGGCTAAGGAATATCTGGGGGTGCTTTTGTGCTGTATTCCTTCACGAAAGCAAAAATTTCCTTATTTCCTCAGCAGCTAGTACTGACCAAGCTGGGTACTGGGCAAAGGTCTCATGGATCTGATTGATTTGAAAATGGAAGAATGTTGTGAGAGAAAATTTACTGTTTATCTCTGGCTTGTAAACAAACCATAAAAGGTGCAAGTATTTATACTCAAACAATAGCTGTCCATCACTTCCCTGGTCACCCCAGACGCTTGGTGTGTGTGCAACACCAAGTAGCTCAGTACTGCTACATTGTTACTCCTTGTCATTTTCCTCACTACAAAAGAGATTGTGTAGGACAAGGACTAACTAAGAGGGCATCTTTCAAGTCAATATACATCTAATGTGTTTATAAACCACCTTAAAGGCTCCCTTAGTAAGTCTGTAAGCTTAATAACATCACATATGGTTCCAGAAGTTTTATTTTGCTACTATCCTTATTTTTATTTTTTGTAAACAGACATAAATGAAAGCTTGTGGGCAGATAATGGGCTTGGAGTGAAACAGCAGAACAGATAGCTGTTGGCAAATTAATTAATTAATAATTTAATGGGACAAAAAGCATCTGCCCTGGGAATTCTCTGCATACCCCGCGAGAGAAGTCTAAACTGGGAAGAGAGAAAAACAGCGAGTGTCACAGAGGGTATGTGCTCACCTCTGGTTTATGCAACCAAGATTATGCATTGTCTCATTTCCTGTTGGCTTAACAGCTGCTTTTGTAAAGACCAGCATGCAACTGAGACAAGATACAATGAAAAAACTGGCACTGTGATACCCTTCTCTGGACATGTTCAGTGCATGGTGCTGTCTGGACCCAGTGAAGCCTCTAACATGTTTCCCTTCTAGGCTTTTGGTAGCTTTGTCCTGCTCCACCTAACTGCTCATGTATGTTGAAATTTCATATGGTCTTTCACTAGCCTTAGAAGTTTTCATGAATGACTGCTTTTCAGTGAAATTAGGAAAGGTCTAAATTGGAGATGATTCAAGGCTTGGAGAGGGATTGGAATTCAGAGAGGTTAGTCTGTTTGACTTATCCCATTTCTTCTCTTGCTCAAAAAAAAAAGGGNNNNGGGGGAGGCCAAGTATTTTATCTACTGGTTTGTTTTCTTCTCATGGTAAAAATATTACATTTGAAGGGTTCTTTAACTGAAAAGATTTCAGAGCAGCCAGTTGTTGGAAGCTGGAGAAATCCAAAGGTACTGTGCTTTTGTGAAGGTGATTGACAGTGTGATGTTTCAAAGTGGTGAGTAGGACTAGATACCTTTTTTTTTTTTTCTTTTTTTTGCGAGAACATACTTTAGAACATTCCAAAAGACTTCTCTCCGTACAGGGAAAATGGATGAAGTGAAGGGCCTGTGATAGTGTAATACTCCATTTTGGCCTGAAGACTGAACTTAGGTGTTTGAAAGTTGCAGGTCATGCAGCAGAAGGACAAGAGGATAATTCTTCAAGGACTGCCTTGAGCCTTCCAAGGTCTGGAGTTGTCTGCAGTCTGTTCGGAAAGACCATTTTGTCCTGGCCTCTTGGCTGCCTCACTTCTGCAGCAATGGCTGTAGGAGGACTTGACACTAGGGCCTCATGTTTTCTTCTGGAGTTGGACCAGGAGTGCAAACTGGAGCCTTGTGCACACACAAGTGTGGCTCTGTGTTGCAGAGTCATGGAGATGTTGCAAGCCCAAATCACCAAAGAGAAAAGGGAGAGAGGATGCTTGAGAGGAATAAACCTTTTAGGGCTATCAGGCTGATGGCTTTATTAGAGAAACACAGTATGTTAATGAATGACAATATTATAATCAGATGTAATTATTTTATGCATTGATAAGGACGTGCTGGTTTGAACCTGGCTTCGCTCCCCATTGTCTGGATTGCCTGTTTATGCCCCCGTGGTTACCCCTTAGAGTGGTCTTAGCATACTGTTTCTTATTTGAATGCCTTTGCCATGAAGGGAACGAGTTTAGAGAAATCCATCTCGTGTTGGACTTTTCCTTCAGCTTGTTCCATCATTCTGGAAAGTTTTTGTGTGATGGTTACCTGCTTTGGTTTATATCTTCATCTCATTACAACAGCTATTTAAAAATATGTAAATAAAAATTGTCATTTCCTTAGCCTAAGGCTTTTGATGGGAAAGGTTACAACTGTAAAAACATCTGTGTGTGCATGCATGTGGTAGGCTTTGACAAGTGTCTTAAATCCTAGTGTACAATCTTATGTGTATTTCTGCCAGGAGAGGAGTGGGGAGTTGTTTACGACTTTTCAAGCTGCAATGTATTTGTGTTACAGGAGTAACTGTTGCGGAGAGACATAAAACAGTCCTGCTTGTACCCCAGAGTGCTGGATTGGCAAGGTCATTTGATTAATTGCTTTAATACAGGCTCAGGATGAGTAATACCTAGAGAATCTTTGACATGTTCTTGTTTAAACTCAGCTGTAGAGAGATCCCACTTTGTGTATCCTATTATGGTATTACCTGTACTTTTTAGTTAGACCCTATTCTCCACTAGGCAGTCTGACTGGGTTTTGTTGTTGCTGATTGTCTGATTTTTCTAGTCCTTACTCCAGTGACAAGAGCAATCACGAATGTTTTGAGTATTGAGAGACAGGGAGGCTATTGCTACCTTCTCTCCATACCTCTCCTTTTTACAGACAATTCATAATTTCTGTCCAACCTAAAGAAAATGAAAATTTGAAGAAGACAGGATAATAATAGCCTTATCTGGCTAAAATCTTGCATACCATACTGGAATGAGTGATCCCTATTGCTGTGCTATCCCATAATAGTGATTATAACTTCTGTCTGCGGATTTGTCTCTGTGGTTTACATAAATAATTGAGACATGACAAACTGCAAGATATAGTTGCAGTGCTGATGGGGTTGAAATAAGCTGCAGCAGTTAGTGGTTTGAAAACTCACCTTCTCACCTATGACGAAATAAGCACATTTTGAGACAAGTAATTTTTTTTTAAGCTAATGAGCCTCTTTAAGATAACACTGTGCAGGTTTGCATTTAATGAGAATTTTATTAACACAGGGTTCAAAGGGGCATCTTCTGATTGCTTACTCAGTGAGGAAGGTGGCAGCTGAATCCCTGCATTCTTTTAATAGACTTTCTCCAGATCAGGATTTTTTCAAGGTGAATAAATAGATTAACTCAATGATTAATAGACTGAATTTCCCCATTGTCTGAAATTCAGTCCCATCATCATTTTAAAAGTAATTTTATTTTTCTCACTGAAACACTTATGTCAAGTAGAGAGTAAGTCTGTAGTATGGATTTTTTTTTTTTTTAATCATGTTTTATGTGCTGTTGTAGCATATGCTGCAGTCCTCGCTTGGGTGCTTTTATTCACTCTTCCATCTTGCAGCTGCCTTTGTTCCACATGAGCCACCCTGTGTGATATTCTTTCTTTGTACAGGAGGTGCTGCCTCTCCCAAGGCTGCTTTTGGGGTTGTAAAGGAGAGACTGGGGATTTGGGAGGAGCATTTAAAGCATCACATGGGTGTGTATAAAATGGTTATGCTTGCTGTCAGTGTCGGCATGAGCACTCTGAAAGAATGTTTACAATTTTAATCATGTGAAAGAGGGCCAAATAGGGCTGTGCTTGTTTGTTGTAGGCTACCTGGCATCTCTGCTCTGAAGCTAGAGCTCATGTTAAATTACGAGCACTCCACAGAACTGCACTTACTGAAAACCTTGACAGAGGAGGAGGTTCCATTCAGATATTTGTTAGAAAGTGGGTGGCTGCAAGCAGTCCACATAGTACCTTCAGCATTGTTCCGCTTTACAACAAGGAATTTGGCATCTGTTCATGGGAAGAGAAGAGCTAAATGCTGCTGACCTCGTCACGTTGTAATGGATGGCTGTAGCATTTATGCAGGATACATGAAAGGGGACCTACTGATAGCTAAGTGCTTCTGTATGGAGCGGAGGCCTAGGGATTACAGTCAGCTGAGACTGTGTATGTATATAAAAAGATATATTTTTTACAGACACTTCCCTCCTTCACTCTCCCTCTCTGTACAGACTTAATGGACACACACACATGCGTTTCTTGCCAATATGAGTAAGAGAATGAAAAAGGGAAGGTAAGCTTAGTGCCTGTTTATGAAAATAAATGGTCAAGAAAAATCTATGTGCATGTATATAAAATACGGACATCTGTGTGTATATATTATATATATGCATATATATGAATGTGTGTATCCATATATGGATATCTGTTTATATATAAATACATATACACACATATTCACACACATGTGTATACTTACAAATATAGATATATATTTATATATAAAAGACACACACAAACATCTTCCCTTTGACAATGGGCTAATCTACAACCATAATTTCCAAGCTGAAAAAGCCAAGACGCTTGTTTCCAGCTTCTCTGAGATGAACCATGAGTGTTGGCTAAGGATGCTGAGGTGTTACTCCTTTCAGCAGTAGCTGCCAGCAGCAGTGTTGCACTGGGTGCATACATAACCCCCCCCCCGGGACTGACTGACCACGCAGAACTGCTCGGCTTGAGCTGGCCCGCACTGAGCAGCAGAGGGTGCTCAGACATGCAGCTTAGCCCAGCGTGATCTGGAGTTCATTCCCTATAATTCTTAAACCGATTTGTGAGGGCTACAGCTGGTGGAATAACAACTCCATTGAATTGTTCACTGAGGTGTGTTTAATGGTAATGACCTCTGACATGCTGTCACTGCTCATCAGTCTGACTGAACTCAGATCACAGGCTAATACAAGACAGTCAACAATTATTAAAAAGCAACAAAACCCAAGAGAAACTCATAAATGTATAAATGTATTTTATTGGTACTTTAAAATCCTAACATACTTTTGCCAAGATTAAGTATCAAATTGTTCCTAAAATGCTTTAAGAAGACTTCCAGGCTTTATGCACGTAAGTTACTTGAAGAATTAGTTCATCACAGTTTTCAAATGGTAGCCTGAAAAAATTATGATGCTGAAAAACTGAAAGTGGGTTCTAGATAAGGATTCTGGCTCGGTTCTAGATCTTTTCTAGTGACCTGTAATCACTTCACTCTTCATTGAAAGAACAAAGTTAGTAGACCCTTCTTGTCATTTCATGTGTTTCTTGCTGCATCCTTTTCTTGTTGCACAGGGACTCTGGCACAGCAGAGCAGTTCCTGAAATACCCCAGTGGTTATAGCGGAGCTTGGTTACTCAGGGTTCATCTGCTACCACTGCTTGTTTTTCACTTGACCTTGCAGTATTCTGGTAGGGAAAGTTAATTTGCTAGGAGCAACAAATTTTGAAGTGCACAGATTCTGGCATTAGCTGACACCTGAACAGAGGAAAGGGGAAGACCACTTCCATGCCATTGTGACCAGCAACATATTAACAGAAGAATAAAAAAGAAAGAAGCGCTCCTATCTCAGGGTGCATTGTTTCATCTTTTCATGGCACTCTACCGATACTGCCAGTATTTTTATTAAAGTTTAGGGTTTTTCTCTAGTTGTGTAACTTCAGCATTTAATTTCTTTTACGCTCTCTGATTTCTTCTTGAGACAGTGGTGTTTAGTTTTCGGTTATTGCTCTTTATTTACTAGCTGATTCATCTTGGTGTGCTTCTCATACAGAGCCATAGCCAACTTCATTCTGCTATAATTTTCCTTCATTCTTTCTCATTCATGCAGTGTCTTAATCAAATGTTGTCTCTACCACTGGCCCAAATCCAGAGAGCAAATGTGTTAGTTGAATGGCATTGTATAGACCAGTTCCACTAATGCTGCAGCGTGGTTCAGCAAGTCAGCTGCATCCCAGGTCACCTTTCTTCTTTCTGCCAGTAACTTCCCTTCCCAGGCAGCAGTGACNTTTTTTTTTTTTTTCAGTAGGTTTTTGGGAGGATTAATTTCTTTGTTTTTGTTTTTGTTTTGTTTTTTTTGTGGTGACTAAGGTTTCTAGACCTGATGCTGATTTTTAGAAAAGCTGTTTGTATGGCAAAGAAATATCTCTTTCTGAGATGCCATAGCCACAGCTTGCTTTCTTCAATGCACTTGAAAGCCATGCTGCAGGGATCACTGTCTCTAAAATTTCATCCTCAAAGTAAGCAATGCTTTTTGGATTGGGATGGGGGTGAACTTGAAGTTATTTACTCCCAGGATGGTAGCCTTGGTTAACTGACTTTCTTAGCTTCTTTCCAATGTCTGTAATTGTGTTGGCCGCTTTCATCTCCTTTCCTCATGTCACAGAGTCAACAGGTTGGCCTTTTAAGAGGGAACTTGCAGAAGGATCCACTTCTGTATTTCATCTGCTCTGTAAAGATTGCTGTAGAGGTGAGGCATCTGTTCAAGGGAGGATTGTTTGCTGGGCAGAAAGGAAACTCTTCTGCAGCACAGCTGCTGTTTGGTAGTCTCTTCCTAAGTTGAGCAAGTATCTTAGTTCGTGTGATTCTTGTAAGGTGAACATCTCGCTGCAGAGTTTACCCACTTGTGATCCTTTGTCATCTTGGCCATTTTGTTGGAAACATTTCTTCCTTGAGATCTTAAAGTTTTGGAAAGTTAGCCAGGATCTGTAGGCTACTTAGCAAAGTTTGCTGAGAAACGTTAGCTCCATTACTGAGGTATTGCAACCTGGATTTCATCTACCCTGTATCAAATGCAACTGCCCTGTGAATAGGGGAATTCCAGTCTGCAGATTTCATTTACTGGATTCATGGGTGCAGATTGTGGGCTTACAAAATGGAGTTAGTTAAGCTGCTAGCAGTTTTTTCTTGAAAGCTGTGTATTCAGCTTTGGAAGTATAATGTTTGGCACATAGTTTCAGAGTTTCAGCTTTTGTCCTAGTGAATTCAGGGTCTGGAGCTTTGGGAGAACAGTCAGTAGAGAATAAAAGTGAAAGACTTCTCAGTGCAATTGTGGTCTCCTGTTTGATTTATGTGAGTGACTGCACTGCCTGGTCTGAAGAAGGGTGGCACCAGGCAAGAAATTATTTCTTGTTTTACTTGCCAAATACCTTTCTCTGTAGAAACATAAAAATAGTGACGAATATATGTTAGCATTGGGAGTGGTTTTGCTTTATTTCAGAAGTGGATATAATGTTTATTGGTCAGAAGTTATTTTTCTGACTCGTTGGCAGATATTTTGGTCTTGAATCCCCTTGCTGGGCACAGGCAAGTTATGTATGAGCTCAGTAATATGTTAAAGCATGTGCTGCAGAGCTAGGATGCAGTCTTGTAAACATCTCAGGGGTTTTGGTGCAGCACAAAATCCAGAAAGGTCTGCTGTTTTCTCACTTTGAATGGTTGTGTTGTTTCATCCTGTTTACAAGAACAATCTTAATTATTTCTCTGGTACTGTGGCTGGCCTGAGTTCAATTCCTAATTGATAGATTTCAACCTTACAGTTGACATCTTTGTTGGTAGCTCTAATGTAGCCAGGAAGCAACCAGATTCTCTTGGCCCCAAGAACTACCCCTACTGGAACATGATTGAAGCACAGTTTGAAACAGCTGTTTATAGCTTGTCGAAACTTTGCCCATGCTGTTTTTATTCTTTGGGTAAATATAAGGGACTCTGATCTCCACTGGTCTCAAATCTAGCTTTCAAGATTTGCTTTAATGGAGAGAGAACATTAAGCGGCTTTCTTCATAACCCAAACAATGTAAAAATCATTGTGAGCTTAAATAACACCTTTACCCCTTGAAAAATGATGTAGTATAATGCTGTTTTGCTCTTTTCTGTCTAAAAGAAATCTGTTGTTCACAGCAGCAGTCAGAATTATTATTCCCTCTGAAAGTCTGGGCTGTGGGATGTGTGTGTACTTTAAAAAAAAAAAAAAAAGCTTTTAAAAAAATCCAGTAACGTGTGTTTCTTAATATCTTATACTAGTGGGGGGCCTAAAATTTGGTTTTGCTCTAGAAATGTAAATGCCCTATTCACTTAATTCTTCCTTTAGGACTAAATTGACAAAGTACCTGCTCATTAAGTACATCTGCTCATTAAGGTAATGAAGTACCTACCTTATCTTGAACTGAACGCAAGGATAATGCATTGTTAGTATGACTGCAGAACTGCAGTCTGTTTGAAGATTGCACCAGAATCTGGAGCTCAGTTCCCAGGGAATTGTGAGAGGAGGGCATCTTGTTTGTAAGACATTGTTCATTAAAAGAAACATGCATCCTAGCTTTCAAAGTTAAGATGCTTGTTTTTTAGGAGCTCTTCCCATCAAAGGCAGAGAAGGTTGTCTCACTCTACCAGCACAGGGGCTAGCTTCACAACCGTCAGTAAGTATCAGTTGGTATAGCCAAGACTAAGGCGAAAGTAAAATGCTGCCTGGAAGAAAAAAAAGGGAGCTCTAGTTTTTGTTTTTTTTTTTTTTTTTTTTTTTTTTTCTTCTTCCAAAATGTGAAAATATTTTAGGCTGTAGTATCTGTGTGCCCAGATAGAGACTGTAAGATATATCAGAGCTTCAGATGGTCTGAATTAAATTGGCTGTTTGAGAATCCCAGAATGCAACCTTTTTTTATTACCTTTTTTTAGTCTTTAAATTTTTTTCTAACTCTCATAGCTGTGAGAATAATTCAGAAAATGATGGTGTAATGCTTCTGAAGTACAATTTCTCCCTTAGTTTTGAGGTCAGGTTCTGTTGCCCATCTCAAGGGATGCTAACTGTGAAGGTTCGGCAGTCAGAAATGCCCATGTGCTTGGCTGCTTCTCAGAAATCAAAGGCAACCTGATTAAGGTAACAGTGATCTCATGAAGAATTCATCTGTGACAGGTATCTGATTCTGATATCTCATGCTGGTAAGGGTTTAGCTGAAGGATGTTACTCTGGCAAAACTCCCCCAGTGTGCTTCCTCAGCCTGTGCTTCTGCAGTCACTTGGAGCAGGTATAAGCTGACAGTGTTGCTGAGCAGGAGGATCCACCTGCCATTCATTCCTGCTGTCTCTTCTGTGGGGTGCAGCCTGCATTGTGCAGCTGTGTATAAAGGAGGAGACTGGGGACCTGACCCAGGATAAAACTGTCTAGGCCGGAAAAAAAAAGAACAAACCAATGCGTCTGGGTCAGTTCTCGAGCCTGGTTCATCACATGCAGATATGTGAGCAGTTGCGTCAGCCCTGTAGAGGGTAGGCGTACAAGCAGCTCAGTGTTAGGGACAACAGGACAGTCTCTCTAGCTGACCTCTTACACCAGTTTTAGGCTAATATGCTGCAAAGTGTTTTTTAAGTTTGTCTGCTGTCATCAGTTCACTGATGTGACTCTTCGCAGGGCTCTAAGCACATGTTCTCTTGCTTGTGCTGGTACAGTGCAGGGCAGTTTTTGCAAATTGCTCTTGCCACTAAGACAAATATCAACATAACCATTGCCTAACGTTTCAGTTTGGGTACTGGGCTTGAGGCAATACTGCCGTGAGCCCAAAAAGTCAGAACTTGGGTGCTACTTGGATGGGGATCTTGAGTAGGACATCACTGACGCATTGAAGGCATCTCATTGCAGTGGACTCCTGTTTGATGGAATATAAGAACATGGTTTCAAATGTGTCTTATTTTGAGGATGGCCGAAAGTGGAATGACCTTAAAAGCTCCCCGGCAATCCTTTTGCTGACTTTGCTAGAAGACTTTGAAAGCCCAAAAGCTTTTTCATGTTGCTGCTTTAGTGATTAATTAGGTCATCACTTTGTGTGTTAATTACAGTGACATTTTTCTTCTCATTAGTTGGATTATGGAAAGTTTTTGAGTCTGTGTGGGATGCAAAGTAATGCAACCTTTGTGGCCAAAGGAAAGATGATTTCAAACTTTAGAACACTGAATTTCAATGATGGTTTTGAGTACTGTGAAAAAATGCTTCTACCCGCTATAGAAAATGTAGCTGGTAAGTGCTTGAGGGCAGGATAAATGCCTTTTATTCTAAACAAACTTGTGATGTTGAGCATACTTTGGATGAGGAATTTTAAACTGGATCCATCTTCTAGAATGTTGTATGTTATGTTAATTAATGTAAAGCTCTTGCTGCTGACAGAGGGGTGTGAATATGATACACTTTATATGATGTCCTTCATGGGGTATCTGAACAGGCTTAACAGGGAGCCCCTTAAGTAGGGCAGTGTACATGAACAAAGGCCATTGCTTTTACTTATACTTGTATAATTATTTAACATCCTCCTTATAATTTTGCAACACTGTTTGCTTTGGAATCTGATCTTGACATTAACTTTTTATGGACATTTGAGATGAGTTTGTCTGAGGCAGACATTCCTTTCTAAACTCAGAGAGCAATAGGTCTGCCATATGTTGCTCGATTCCTTTGTTCATTAGCGTTTGAAAGCTGTGGTTGCTTTGAGGCTAGCCCAAGAGTGATATCTCGAGCCTTGCTGAAGGAGCAGATGGTGCAGTTCTCACTGGATAGCACCTATTTCTCTTCCTTGTTTGGTGACTTCCCCTCTCAGCATAAACTACTGTCAGAAAAGAAGAGCCACAAAACAAGACTGCTCCAAGATCTTAAGTCTGGCCAGGAAATAAGTCAGATTGCAGTAAGGGAGGTTCTTCCCAAATTCTTCTCAACATGGGTGATCTAATACTAGAACAGATTGCTCAGGGAGGTTGTGTAATCTCCATTCTTGGAGTTATTCAAATCTTGCCTGAACACAGTTGTGAGCAAACTGGCCTAACTGGACCTATGCTGAGTATAAAGGTGGACCACATAACCTCCAAAGGTCCTTTCCAACCTAATCCATTTGATTTTAGAGAGCAGTCTCTTCACTGCATGGTCAAATGGTAAAAGAAGCAAGAAAGCTTGCTTTCTTTGTGTACAGTGTGCTATATGTTAACTCTGGGTCCAACTGCTAAAGATGCTGAATAGAGCACTTATTTAAATCAGTGGGAGCTTGTGGTGCTTGGCATCTATTTTCTTTCACTGAAAGATCAGTAAAGGGTAAAAACTAGAGAACTCACAGTATGTGTTGCTGCAGATGCCTAGTATTGTCTGCTGTCTGTGAACTTACCAGTAAATTGGATCCTGCTGATGAGATCCAGCTATACAACTCAGTCATTTGTGAGAAGAAACTATTCTCAGTATGATTAATGCTGTGGTTGATGATGGGGACAGAAAGCGCTTCTTTGAATAATGCCTATAATGGCATATTCCCCTGTGTGTATGTTTAACGGAAGAGTCTATGGTTATATGAAATTGAGGGCATTTAAGAGGCAGTTAATGACAAGTGAAAATGATAGCTAGGGTAGATTAATTGTTAAATGAATTGTGCCTGCACGTGCTGTCATTTTAATGTGGTATTGGTCTAATTGTAAGTATGATGTTATATAGCAGGAAGGCATCAGGAAACAATACTGTGCACTTAGTTTAAAGGCTTAGCCATCAGGAGTTTTTCCACAAATGTAACCATCTTTTTGTTGTGGTTTGTTGTTTGTTTTTTTCTTTTTTTTTCCTTCTCCCCTCTGGAGTACCAAAATCTGTATTTTGATTAATTTTGCTTTTATAAGCTTTTCCCCATGCTTTTCTTGACAGTGCAGTAAAGCGGTATTTTCTCATAATCAGTTTAATACGAGTTTTGTTTTAACTGT